>JAOSBN010003356.1:0-19270 GCA_027563595.1 Erythroxylum suave | reverse complement strand
TCCATTAATACTATCAATTCAATCAAACTATGCCATAAATCAATAACATCCAAAAAGAAAAAATTTGGGGCCCAACAAGATCCATAGAAGATGTTGGGCGAAGCACATTTAGATTCTTTCGTTCTGCAGTGATGAAGGATAATTGTGAGGTCACTCTACTCTCCAAACAGTCAACTTTTGACTCCCAACTCTCCATTCTTTTGGATTGGGTTATTGAGGCGCCCAACTTATGCACTCCTCTGGTCTCCCTAACACTGTACTATTGATGATTCAAAGCCATCTTCTTGATTAAAGCCCATGCTTCCGTAGCTGTAAGATCAATCAAAGAACCTCCCGAGGTTGCATCCAACATACCCTTATCTTGATTTTTCAACCTATCATAAAAATACTGCACCAACTACTCATAAGTTATCTGGTGATGGGGACATCTAGATAATAGATCTTAGAAGCGGCTCTAAAAATCGTAAAGGGATTCATCATAATGCTGCCATGCTGAATAGATCTCCTTCCTCATCGATAAAGTTCTGGAGGCTGGAAAATATTTTTCCAAGAATGCTTTCCTCAAATTGCCCTAACTATGGTAAGCATTTGCAACATGTCTCAGAAGACTCATATACCACTCCCTGGCTTTTCCTTCCAGTGATAAGTGAAAAACCTTCCACAATACTTAATTAAGTGAGGCTCCCACCGATTTCATACTCTGACAGATCATGGACAATGATTGCAAATGCATATAGGGATCCTCTCCTATCAATCCATGAAATTTAGGAAGAGAGTTAATTAGTAATCCTTTAACTTCAAAATTAACATCAAAATTAGGATAAGCGGCAGTAAATGGAACATAATTAACATCAGAAGTAGTTGCTTCCCTAATGGTTCTCCTACGTTGATTTTTGTTATCCTCTCCAACCCTTTCATGTTCCCTGTTACCTCAATTATCACCATTTCTAGGTTGGTTAACATGAAAGTTAGGGTTTTAAAAAAAAGCTGGGTTCTCAGCCATGATCACTCTGTCTATGGACTCACTCTCACTTCTTAGCCTACTAGACTCTTTCTCTTCTTTCCTTCCTAATCTTTCGCATACGTCTTTTAATTTTAGGATAAAAAGGTAGAAATTTGACTTTCTTGGGCATGCATGGAAACAATTCAAATGGAACTAAAATGAAATAAAAAGTAGCAAAATTTTCTTACAAGCATACAAAGTCAAATAAAAAGGTGAAATGTGAAGGATGCAAGTGTGTTGTGTGTGAAAGTGTGTGTAACAGTAAAGAGTGCAACTAACATATAGATGTATGAAAAAGCAATAAAGAAATGTTCAAAACTATGTTGTGTAAAAGTGCTAAGTATGTAGTGTGCAAAAAGTTTAGTATGAAAGAAAGTGTAATCCTATTCTATCGACAAGTATGACTCTAAACTATCTAAGATGCAATCTAAACTAAGGTTTGTCACCTCACTTAGCAGCAAGGAAAATGACAACAGCTAACCTAAAGAACCAATTACTTGGTTCCCCGGCAATGGCGCCATTTTGACTTGAGCCTTTTCTTCTTACCCTTGGAGGCCAAATTAAAATTATTTTTTCCAAGGATTACAGTATAGAATGCAACCTTGGGTCATTTCGCTTAATCAGAACCAAATTAATGGAACTAAGCTAGCCTATATGTCATGATATGAAAAAAAAAATTAGCAAGGAAGAGAGGGTTTTCAATCTTTGGAAACTTTGACTAAAACAAGCTAATTGTAAGAAAATGTGATAAAAAGTGTTTTTTTGGATTTTAGGAATGGAAAAGTGATAAAATAACAGCAATGATCAAATGATAATAGTATCCTCTTGAAAATGAGCGTCGGCTTTCATTGTTCGAGATGAATTTTAACAGAAGTGAATCACTAAGTTTCAAATGATAAACTTTAAAGTACTCTTTAAGTCCAAGGTTTCAATTCATGAACTCCATTTATTAAAACCTTGTTGAATGCTCTTAGTGTGTGCAATGGGTAAGATAATGCAATAAGTCATTTGGGAATCATCTCTATACCAAACACAACTAGGCAGATAAAAGAGAATCAACCAAATCACAAATAAATATATCTGAGACTTCATATATTCAAGCTCAAAATTCTCTACATCAACAAATCACAAAAACAAGTTAAATATCTAATAATTAATTAAACTCTAATCAAGAACATTCAATTACAAATTACAAATCTTAAACCTAGTAGTTCATAATAATGTAGTTGAACATAGGAAGAATTACTCCCCTTTGAAGCCCATTGAACTCTGGTCGTTGCTACATTTTTCAAGAGGAAAGAGGTGCCTAGCCAAGCATTACTCCAGGAGGCATCTCAATCGGGAACCCACTGGAAGCATCCATAGTAGCAGCTATTGGTGGAGAAGTCGACGGTGAAATGGAGAGGAGAGGGTAATGAAAGTGTCCGAAGGTATTTTTGAGAGTAAGAAAGTGTAGAGAGAGTCGGAGTGTGTTTTTTAATAGTGGTGTCAGCTCTCTTTTAACCTAAAATGGTAGGTTTTAAAAGAAAATGGGTTATGGATCGGGTTGCACCGTGGGTATGGGTATTCGAAGGTTCACCGTGGCAATGGATAAGTTCATCGCGGTGAACTTTTCCTGAAGGTTTTTCTGCTTTGTTGGCCCCTTTTGCCATGACGACAGAATAAATCTTCGCTGCGGCTAACTTTTCTCAAAATTTTTTGCTCGGAACTCTTCATTCTTTGCCGCAGTGACACATCCTCTTTTCCGTGGCAAACTTCCTATGGCAGCTATTGACTTGTTGGCTTGGATTCAGCTCTTTCCATTCCTTGAGTCTACATCTTCTTCTTTAGTCTCCTACAATGGACAAATGGTAGTTTGAAGTATCAATTGTTCTCAGAAAATTAATTAGTACAATTAAAACTCATTTTTGACAAATTTTACTCTCAAACTACATAAAATAAAGGTAGACACTCAAGAGTCAAATTAAGCATAAAATCTAGAAATAAGAGCCAAAAAGTGTAATAAACGTCATGAAAATGTCACCAATTTATATAATAAACTTGGGCTTAATCAGTTCCTGAAGATGAAATGCCTGAGATCTTAATCCAATGTCATAGCTCACCGTATACAGGGCATTATGGAGCTAACAAAATTTCTGTATGAATCTTAGAGTGTGGATTTTATTAGCCAACTTTGTTTAAGGATGCTAGAGATTTTATGTTCAAATGCAATAGATGTCAAAGAGTTGGCAACATATCGAAGAGAGGTGAAATGCCGCTTTCGAACATAATAGAGGTGGAGATATTTGATGTATGGGGTCTGGATTTTATTGGACCATTCCCACCCTCTGAAGGTAACAACTATATCTTGGTTGGAGTTGACTGTATTTCTAGATGGGGTTGAAGTTGTCACCACTTCAACCAACAATAGCAAGGTGGTTCAGAAGTTCATTAAGAAGATTTTTATTATATTTGGGATGCCTAGAGCAATCATAAGTGATGGGGGGAGTCACTTTAACAACAAACCATTTGAGAACCTTATGAGAAAATACAATGTATATCATAGAGTGGTTACCCCATACCACCCCTTGGTCATCAAAACTAGACGATGCACTGCGGGCTTATAGAACAACTTTCAAGACCCCTATAGGCACAACACCATATCGACTTGTATATGTAAGGCATGCCATTTACTATTTGAGTTGGAGCATAAAGGATATTGGGCAATAAAGAAATTAAATATGGATTGGAAGCAGGCAGGAGAAAAGCGATTATTACACCTCGATGAGTTAGATGAGTTAAGGTAGGAAGCTTATGAAAATGCCAAGCTATATAAAGAAAAGGCTAAGAAGTAGCATAATGGCCATATCAAGAAGAAGGAATTCAAGAGTGGGGATTTAGTACTTTTTTTAAACTCAAGACTTTGACTATTTCCTAGAAAACTCAAGTTAAGATGGAGTAGGCCTTTCAAGATTCTTCAAGTGGCCCCCCATGGAGCTAAGGAGCTGAAGAATGATAAGGAAGAAACATTCAAAGTCAATCGGCACCACTATAAACCATATTATAAAGGGACATATCCACAAGAAAGGGAAGCTATATCTCTCTTATCTTCCATTTTTGTGACTTTATGAAGAATGGTCAAGCTAATAACCTTAACTTAGCATGTTTAATGTCCTTTGGGTCATTTTGGTCTAGTTTTTGTTTGAGTTCTTTAGTTTGATCATTTTTTAATAATTGAGTACAAATGATGTCCATATTGATTTTGTTTGAATTTCAATTTGTTTTCTTTTCAAATCTCTTGTTGATGATATTATCTTGATATGTTTGTAGCTTTTGGGATCATGGAGAATTCCTTTAAGCTTTGAAGAAGGTTTGAATTTGTGAAGATCACTAATTCCCATGTTCGTAGGAATTATAGTGATTCCCACGCATGTGGGAATCCTCTCCAGTAAGTTTCTAGAGGGGAATCCTATGTTTTTGGGAATTGTAGTGATTCCCATGCATGTAGAATCCCATGCCCATGGGAATAGTGGGGATTCCCATTTTTTCTCTCACCCTATTTTCAAATTTTCCCACTCTCTCTCTCCAACCCACGAATTTCTCTCCTCCCACTTTCTAAAACACTTCAATTTCAGTTTAGATTCTTAGTTTCATCTTTTCATGCATTTATCTTTCCAAACAACAAGGATTTAGGTAAGAGAATCTCACTTTCTCTCTCTTATTCTTGCAGGTTTTTCTATAACAATGACACCGAAGTAGATGATGGCTCAGAAACCAAGTGACGAAATGCGCTGTCAAGTTTCTGGAGAAGACAAAAGCAATTTGGCAGTAACTTACCACTCTCCTTTCCTAATTTTCTCGGAAGAAGGTATCTTCTGTGATTTTAGGAATATATCAATAATTATTCCCAAGTACTTTGATTTTGAATTATTAGAGAATATATGAGTGAGGAAAAAGATTAAGCGACTAGCTGAAAACTTAGGTGGAATAGGTTCATTCGTTGTGATATGCATATTCACCCTATGATGACAACTGAGTTTTTCACTACTGTTTATTATACCCTAAAAATGGACATCTTTTAGTTTAGATTATTCGGAGTTGTGTATAAATTGGATTATAATGTCATGCGTCATCTTTTCGATTTCCCAAACATAAAAGTTTTAGATGACCACCCTAATTTTAATGTGGATGCTTATTGGAAAATGTTAATGAGGGAAGATAGCTTTTATTCACGCAATGCACTGAATGCTTTAATCCGTAGTTCCAAACATTTGCTGTTGCATAAATTCATGTGTTTAATCGTGTTCAATTAATCCGAAAGTAGCAAATGTTCGGCTAAAGAACTTTTCTTCTTATGGTGCATGGATTAGAAGGTTAGAATCAACAAACCCTTTAGAATTTTTGGATCAATTGTTAGTGTTCTAAATAAAAAGAGTTCATATTTTGGAATGGGGCATCTTGGTACTACTTTAGCCCACTGTTATAACCACAATTTGGACGAGGCATATACAATACCACTCGATATGTTTGACATATTATATTTGAGGTAGCTCGAGATTGTGGAGGTCCATTCTATAGAACTCCATAATCCTTAGACTCATGCTGTAGTGAGAAATAGGAGAAGCATCAGTACAGCAGTGTCCCGACCTTCTAAAGCGGCTCAGGATCCAGAGGCAGAGGTAGCAAAAACTAGCACACTAGTAGACGATGACCTACATAAACGAACCCTTGAACAAATAACCTTTAACCAACAATGGATGGCATCTAAAAAAACTAAGTTTGGCACACAAATGTGGCAGGTTCATAAGGAACGATGAAGCTTGAAGAGAAGATTCCTCAATTTTTGTCGACAAAACAATTTTGAAGCTCTTACACCATCATCGTCGCCACTATCATCTAAATAAGATTTTCATACCCTTTAACTTTTAATTTTGTGTTTCTTTTGTGTGATTGCATGTCATTTCATGTTTATTTGGTTTCATATCATTTGTGTGTGCTATATCTTTTATCTAATTTTAATTTCTTTAAATTTGGTTTGAATACATTTTCTTTTGTTTAGTTTGATATCATTTTTTTGTTTCAATTTCTATTGTTTATGTTGTTTTCATTTTTATTTAGTTTAATGTCATTTTCACTCACTTGGGGGTTGACTTGTCACATTGAGGACAATGTGATCTTTAAGTGTGGGGAGGTGACATCAACTTTCTTAATTGCATTCTTTATTAAAAAAATTTGTGTTGAATAGGATGCATGTTTAGGCATATTATATATGTTTTATGACAACAATGGTGCTTTGTGTTAGCAATGGAACTGCATTTGAGTCACTCTGATAAATATTGCCATGAGATTATGTCATGTTAGTTAGAATTAGATTGAATGCATGCTTGAACTTATGTTAGGCTACTTTAGTAGAATCTGAACCATAGAGAGTGATGAAAAATAGTTGGTTACATAAGCTTGGTCACAAATTGACATTTGAATAATGAGGTAGTGTAGAGATGCATAATGAGTTTTCATTTGAGCTAAAGTGAGGATTGAGCTATATGACTCCATTTATAGTCATTTCATTTCTTTGATGAGTATTACTTCCATAGTTTACTACCTTAAGAACTTGTTTCGTATTGGTTTGAGTCTACTAGATGCATGCTTAATACAGATGATCTAGATCCTTTTTACGTTAACCCTTAGGTTAAATGACCTACCTGTAATTATCTCTTGCTACCTTCGTTGAGCCTTAATCTTTTGTTTCATGAAAAAACCTAAAATTTTAAAACTTTAACCCCCATTTTCCAGCCCTTTCATAAGCTTAATAAAGTATTAAGTAAAATATTAGTTGGGATTGTCTAAAATGTTTACCGAGATAAGTTGAGTATGTCCCTACTTATGGGCTACATTGTATACAGTGCTAGTTTTGATTCATAGTTCTTCCATGTATGAAGAAAAAAATGAAAAAAAGTTAAAGAAAAAAGAAAAAGGAATAACAGTCGAGTAGCATAAATGAGTAAAGAGCACTACATTAGTTATTTTAGGATATCTTGAAGTTATGTTATGTTATCATATTGTATCCGTTTTGTACTTTACTTATGCTTGTGCTTAACCCTCTTTCCCCTCTTTTGACCCACCTTAACCCTTACCACACTACAACCTTAAACAAGTTCTTTTGATCTATTTATGCATGCAATCTTATAGAGGAGAATTGGTGTATTATCAAGTCTAGGGTAGTGTAGTTTCCTATAGAAAGTTTGAGCGAAACACTAATCCTTAAACACTTAAGAGAAATGAGGAAAAACCGTGAGGGAAATTCATTTGTGCATCTTTAGTTATCTTTGAGTGATGGTGTCGATTGTGAGTTTTCTTATGTACACTAATGAAAAATTAGTCATGATATGTGCATTAACTTGATATTTGAGTTGGCTTGAATTTGAGGGACTGTATGTTTTGATCTTTGTGAAAATGAAGTGATAGAATTGATTGGATGTATTTATTTTGCTTGAGGACATGTAAAGATTCAAATGTGGGGATGTTGATAGGTGTGCATTAGTACATGTTTTCATAGGTAATTGACATATGTTTTCTACTATAATTGTTGTTTATTGTTCTAATTTAGGATTCATTTTGCATGTTTTCACTAATTTTGATTTCCATTGTCGTTCTTGTGTGTTTGATGTTAATTCAAGGTAAGAATTGACTATTTTTTGTGTGGGAAAAAAGAGGGAGTAACTTGGAGGTTGAACAAAAGATCAAAAAGTAGAAGAAAAGAAAAGTGAATCTGTGTCTAATTCGGAATCATGCAAATTCACACTGACGTAGGAATTATAATCCAAGGCTTAATGCGGGGCATCATTGAACTTAGCGTTTTTGGACTATTTAAGCATCATTAAGCCTCCATCTTCATGGGGAGATGACACCTATCTATAGAAACACCATTCTTAAGTAAAGAACACATGTTTGGAGCTTAAGGAAGGATTGAAGATAAGGATTATCACCAAGATTGGATAAAATAGCACATCAACACTAAAATTCTAGATTTTGGCAAAGAAAAGAAGGAGTCTTATATTCAATTTTCTATTACTTTGATTTCCTCTAGTCTTTGTAAAGATGGTTTATTTGAATGTTGATGATGTTATGGAGACCAAGCTAGGCTCATTTCATTTTAGGGATTGTTTTTGAACTATTTTGTAGAACTCCTATTTTATAGAATTGAATGAAGTGTTCTTTGATGAATGTTTTTTTAAATTGTTATCTTACAACAAATCAAGAGAGTGAGTAAGATGAAATATGTGTAGGATTGTACAACGAGAGTTTGTGATTTATAGACGTACAATTGTTATGTTAATTGAATAGTTAGAAGAAAGATCTGAGCTAATCAATTGATCACATGTAGTATAGTTTAATAAGTAGTTAAATTGGTAGAGTCATTGGGTAGGTTAAGAGATCATCTAATTGATTCCCATTAATTCAATTAGGGAAAAATAGTTACACCTTGAGAGAGGGTAATTAGTACATGTGAAAATCTAGGGTGAGACACAATTCAATCGATAAATTAGGAGGGAGACAAAATAGGGAAAAAGTAATCTTTAGTCTTAAGATTTTTAAATTCCGATTTTTTTGCATTTTGGTAATGGTTATTATTTTGTGTTAGTATTTTATTTTGAATTTAATTTCTAAATTATTTTCATTAAACAATTTTATTTCTTAAACAAAGTTGTGTCTAAATTAAGCGGTGTCTAGGCATTAATCCCTATGGGATAGATATCTGCTCTATTTAACTACAAGTCATTATCGGTTCACTTACGATTTTTTAGCATAAAACAAGTACATAGGTTTTACTGTCAACATGTAGGCAAAATGTAAAGCTTCTTTCTAGGGTTCCATCCTTTTACTTTTGTAGTCTTTTCCAATTAAGGCAACCCTAGTGTCTTTTTGGGGTCCGAAATGTCCAAAACGATCGTGGCCCTATGCTTAATCTTCTATCATGATCATGACCCTTTACTTAAGCTTTTATCACAATCGTGGCACATTTTCCATGAATGTGGCCCAATGTTGGTGCTTCTGGCACAATCGTGGCAGATCAACCACTATTGTGGCCATGTGGTTTGGTCTGGTTCTCCTCCAAAACTCTTCTAAATGCCCTGAAACACTATCAAACTCATCATGACACTTGATATATATATATATATATATATATATATATATATATATAATTGAAGCTAAAAAAAATTTCTCACCCAAAGAACACTTAAAACATAAATGTTTATGAACTAACACAAATCTTAAGCTAAACACACATTAAACAATTAACTTAACCACTAAACACATATCAAATTACATATAAAATTACAATACAATCTACTTCTATTAATAACCAAGGTTGGACTAATCAACCTAACTTTGATTATGGATGGGATAACCATTAGAATTACTTTATGATAGTTTGTAGGATGCACAACAGTTCTCATATGGACCAGAAGCTTCCTATCACCACTCTATTCCATCTCTGGAATAGTTGATTAATATTGTGAACGCTAATACTTTGAAATTGCAGTAGAATACTCTACAATTCCAGAAGGATGGAGAGAAATTTCCATAAAATATATGGTCTGCCCAAGATTCAGAGAGCCAACACCACTCAGATACATTTCTAGAAGAATTACTTAATATTATGGCTACAAACACTCTTCAAATTCAACAAAATATGCAATAACTATTTTAGTAATGTATACAACAAATATAACAAGATGCTCTATAATTCTAGCAAGATGCATTGCCTCAATAGGTAGATATCAATCATCTTGAACCGCAAAGAGAAGAGGAAGAGTTGTATCAGGCCCAGGTGTATCCAATGGATTTTTGTGCGAAAACTTTACAAAGTGATAAGGAAGTTGAGAATTTTAAGGTCAATCTTCAACGAATTGCTTATGT
Organism: Erythroxylum suave; assembly: GCA_027563595.1. NCBI lineage: Eukaryota > Viridiplantae > Streptophyta > Magnoliopsida > Malpighiales > Erythroxylaceae > Erythroxylum > Erythroxylum suave. The sequence continues at coordinate 9,366 of JAOSBN010003356.1, read as the reverse complement.
CAAAGAAGTTGAGGAGAAGCTTATAAGGAAGAAAGAGCTATATCTTTTAGCTCAGAGGTAAATACTAAGTTCCATTTTGTTATCGAGAATATTTATTTTTACCCAGCATGTTCGAGGAATTAAACAAGGAGGAAAAAGGTGAAGAGAAATTCAAGATCTTTTAAGAAACTATGGTCTCGATAGAGATCAAAAGTTTAAGGATAGGGAGGATGCTAAATGGGAATGATGTTCAACTAAGGCCCTATCTGGAACAACCTGTCCTGGAAGTAGCACTAACTGTAATACATGAAGATCACAATTTTTTAACGTGAGGAGAAGAAGGAATCGAGCTAGCGACCCTAAAAAAAGGTCGTTCTTGGGAGGTAACCCAAGGGAAGTAAATTTCTTTTACCTTACATGTTCACATTACTTTTTATATTCATGTGCGTTTTTAAATTTGTTTGTTTTACTTGTTTTAAGTTTTCAATCAGAATGAGAGAAAGAATAAAACAAACAAACAAACAATTTCTTGCTTTATGTTGCTTTTGGGATTATATAATCATTATTAGAGTGTGAATTGACTAGAGAATTTCATAGCAACTTTAACATGTATTTTTACTCTTATGATTGGTCGATTTACATTATCTTTAAAAGATTAGTGACTACTGGTAGACAAAGTCGGTGAGATTTTAAGCCTTATTAGATTGACACCTTTATTTCAGTCTCATTATCTTTTGATAATTTGTTACCTTTATGACATGTACACCTAGATTTTGCTTTGAATTTTTATTCAAGACCACAATTTTATCACATGCAATAATATGGAAATGATTATGCATTATTTTTTTCCAAAATATATTAGCCAAATAGCCCACCCTATTTACATCGTTTTTCCCTTGTTAACCCTCCTTTGAGCTATATACCTTTCTTTTTTTATAAACAACATTTTATGATTTTAAACTTAACCGAATGTTTTACCCAATTCATAAAGCTAGTGGAGCATTTTTGATTGGTGAGTTTGTGGATGTACAAAAGTGTAAATGTGGGGGTGTACATATGTGTAGGTTAGTTAATTTTGGGATTTTTTGTTATGTGCTATCATTAAAATTCCCATATTAATGTTGTTTCTTTTAATATTAAAATAAAAAGAAAAGAGAAAAGCACAAGAAAAGAAAAGAAAATGAAAGAAAAAGTAAAAGAATGATAAAAGTTTTGTTTAAATAAATCTATCAAGGAAGAAGTGCATATGAGTTTGCGAAGTTATTCATAATTGATGCATCTTCCTAGAGTTGTAATGAATGTGTTATTTGCGAATGTTGAATATGAGGTGGATGTTGGCTTGGAGGTTCACTCTTGTGGTTTCAATGTATTGTTAGCATAAATTATATGAGTGATTCCTTCGGATTGGTATCTACTTCATGTGGTTTGTGTGTGAGTGCTTAAACGAGTAATGCATATAAGTGTTGCATTCATCATAGCTGTCAATTCCTAGTTTTGTATGAGTGTTAACTTGTGCACTTGATGTCACATTAAGTGTTGTTTTGTTTCACTAGCTTAATGGCTTTCAAGTTACTTGACCCATGTTCATCTCACCTTACCTTTCCCATATTACAACGTTGAAAAGTCCTTTGATTTATGATTTTTCATGTGAATTTTAGTGGTGGAGAAATAAAAAGATATGCAAAGTTGTAGATTGTCATGATCATGAATACTGTTGAGTGTACCCGTGGATATATTTTAATTAAATATATTTTTTGAGTCTACGATTAAATTGCTCAGTTTTTGAAGATGACGAATGTTGATTGATCATGAGCAAAAGCTTGGAATGTTTACTTCTTACTATGATTTTTGAAAGTTATTCATCTTTGCTTATGATTATGTATTCTTAGAACATATGAGAATTGAGTAAATGATCTTTTGTGTCTTTGAGTTTAATTTAAATATTTTCCTTGAGGATGGCCAAAAGCTAAGTGTGGGGAAAATTGATAGGTTCTTAATTGATTACTTAACATTTAGTGATTATTGACATGAAATTTCTTAAGATACTTACTTTGACTCATATGTGATTTTAGGCACAATTTAGAAGTAAAGAAGTTAAAGTAAGTCAAAAGCCAATATTTGGGCCATTTTATGAACATTAATTTTCACTTGTATTTATAGAGCAAGAAGAAGAAAATTATAAGATAGAAAAAGAAAACAAGAAAAATATAAACAAAAATTAATCAAAGTTGTTATTGTGCATGGACCATACAAGCCCATGCAACGTGTTTTATGGAATTAAATGAAGGCAAGAGGCTGCTGGAAAAATGAAGCAAACGACAGCAAATGAAGGAGAAAAATGCAATGCAGAAACAAAAAGCAACTTAACGAAATGATGTATTAGCTGGGAGACGTCTCACATCTGTGTTTGTCTTTGTTTCAGTGGAAGCAACAAATAGCTGGGAGACGTCTCACATCTGTGTTTGTCTTCGTTTCAGTGGAAGCAACAGAGGTTTTCATAATTGAATAATACGCAAGTTCAAACATATTAATTGTTCACATTAACATAATAGTACCGAGAGAGAATAGTAGCAAAGAGCTTACGAGAGAGGGGTAGAGGCGCAATGAAGAGGGTTTTGGTTAGGAACATTTTTGGAGGGGGCTGAAGCATTTTTTTTAGAGAGACCCATGGAAGGCTAAGTTCCTAACGTTGGTTCAGAGGTGACATCAATGCCAACGACCCAGGTTAAGTGTATTTCACCGTTTTTGTTGAATCTTTGTCTCATTAGAAATTGATTATGTTATCCCAGGTTAATTGATTTGGGTTTTGTGTATGAATAATCGGATTTTCGTTATTGTTCATTTATTTGTGTATGAACTCGTTGGATATTATGAAAAAATAATTTTAATGCATTCAATGAGTTGTTTATTTGCAGACTCATTGCTAGAAATCGATATAATCAATAATTATTATGTTCAAATTCATATGTAATGACTAATGATTCATAATCATAGGGATAACATAACCTAGGTTAAATTGCATATGATATATGGTTATTGATGTGATTAATCGCTTTTCTAATTCCTAATGCTACTGCCTAATTAAATCTAGAGATTGTATCCTGAATATTCCGTGGTTAGGTTTAATTAACGATCATATCTTGATTAAACATTACCTAAGGAAAAACTCGGGTTATTATTAACCCAAAATTAATAGTTGCTAAGAGAGGCTAGAGAACAACAAATCAATAAAATATGTTTAATTAAGGTGTAGGATGATTTTCATTCAAAGAACCGGGTCCCTACCAAATTCTCCACTTTTATCATTTTTTACATGTTTTCTTTCATTTGTTTTCATTAGGTTATTCTTATTTTATTTTCTTATTTCAAAGTTAAACCTAAAAACTAGTTACTTTCATTTTGAAAACTTTACAAACTCTTTCTGTGGGATCGACCTAGACTTATCACTACTATAATAGTAAGTCTTTTTTTATATTTTGACTAGCATTATAATGCACTGCCATGTATAAGATGGAAAAAATGGTGAAATCACTAGGCTAGTAGTACGACCTGCGACAAGGTAAATCTGTCTAAGTGATTTTTAGCTGAAATTTTTACCATTTTACCCTTCCTTCACTTATATATTCATTTCCTACTTCATTTTTTCACTCATTTTCATTTTAACTTTATCTCTCTAGGTTTAGAACCTCCAAATGCTCTCCCTTCTCTCTAACTAACTTCCAATTTTCCATTTATTTCAAACTTCCACCTACTTGTAGTCTATTATGCCATGTATTAAGCTGTTAGCGAGGCGCAACCAATCATCTGGAAGAAATTAGGTCTCAGATTGGGGGAAAAGGAAAGGGTGGTGAATTTTGGAGCACCTTTCCTAATCTACATAAAGGAGGAAGGCACCTGATTCCAATCACTTAGAGTTAAAAAGTTAGTAGTTTGAAATACTTTGATTTTGCTATGCTTAATAGGCTAGAATTATGAGATAGGGTTGAGAATTTAGCAGAAGAATTCAGTTGTTGGGATCCTTTCTTTACGAGACACGTGTCCGACGTCCTAAGTGACATCTAGACGCACATCCCACAAGGGTAGAGCCCTCACTAGGACAATCCTCAACTTGAAATTTCATCTTAATGTCTTTAATACATTTTGTCCCTTGACTTGTACTTATAGCTTAAATCCCTAACTGCTTCTTGATCCTTGATAATCACCTCTTGTTGAATCCCATTAATTGTTGAATTCTGTGATTAATTCTAACTAAGTGACTGTTTAATCAGACTAGCTTAATTTCTTCTTTGTATCGTCTATAGTTGGCCCATTGTCTGTTTTTACTTATGATTTGTGTTTCTATCGTCTGTGGTCTATCGTCTGTAGTTGACTTTCTTATCGTCTGTGTTTGACTTCTTATCGTCTTTGTTCTATCGTCTATAGTTGACTTTCTTATCGCCTGTGTTTGGCTTCATATCGTCTGTGTTCTATCGTCTGGGTTCTATCGTCTATTTTTGACTTTCTTAGTGTCTGTGTTTGACTTCCTATCGTCTAAGTTCTATCGTCTGGATTCTATCATCTGTGGTTGACTTTTATCGTCTGGGTTGACCACCTATCGTCTGTGTTTTATTGTCTTCCTTTCATTTGTGTCTGTGGTATGACGTGTCCTTACAAACGATTCCTTACGTCTGTCTTTCCTTGCTCATAACACAAACGATTCCTTGCATCTATCCTTCCTTGCGTCTATCTTTCCTTGTGTCTGTGTTATGACATGTCCTCACAGATGATTTCTCGCGTCTGTTTTTCCTTGCGCATAACACAGATGATTCCTTGCATTTGTCTTTCCTTGTGTTTATGTTTCTTGCGTCTGTGTTCCTTCCGTCTATGTTTCTAGCGTTCGTGTTCCTTCCGTCTATGTTTCTTGTGTCTGTGGTCCTTTCGTCTATGTTTCTTGCGCCTGTCTTTCATTTGTGTTTGTGTGTGACGTCATCACAGACAATGCTCTTCCTCGATATTTTTCCTTTGCGTTTGTGTGTGACGTCATCATAGATGATACTCTTCCTCTGCATTTTCCTTGAGTCTGTGTTTTCTTGCGTCTGTTTCTGAGGTCATCACAGATGATTCTTTTCGTCTATGTTCTCCTTTGCACAACCTACCTCACTTAATGCAGACTTAAATCCTTTCAACCACCATTTATTCAATTCCAAAAAACATAATACACTAGAAACATAAACATCCACAACTTCCTAACGCATCAAACTCATTTGATCATCACATGCAACGTGAAATCTTAACAGTGGTCATAATCAAACCCAAAAGACATTCCATTCATAATAATAGGCAGAAGTCTATTCCATTCATGTTAATAGGCAGAAGTCATTACAAAGCTTTACTAAAAATTTCAAAGTACAATATAACCATTGAGTTTAAGAACTAAAATAAAAAATACACTTGAAATATGGCTAAAGCCTTGAATTCCCAAAAATCTGAGTTAAGAATACAAAAGAAATTTGGCAGATTTGGGTGATGCTTTGACTCTTGGCTTACTCACTCCCTTGTTCATCACTTAAATGGGACAGAATTTGGGGGTGGGTGTGCTTAAAGCTCGTGGGTGACAATTTTATAAGTGAGAAATAAGCAAAACTGTTTTCAAAAACTCTTTGTCATTTTTCACTCGAAAACCGTAATGCTTCTCATAGAAAAACAGCAGATACGCTTAATGCTCAAAATCGTCACTCAGTTAAACAATTCATGAGAACTTATAAATCATGCATGCATCAACTTATTAACATTTAAAATCACATCAGCACAGCAGAAATGGTTCAGGTAAGTCCAATTTATGATGCACTACACATTTCCATATAATGGTCCTGTGTAGTCGTAAACTTGGTGGAGTCCTTGGAGGAGCTCCGTGCCACTAACGGGCAGATGGAAGAAGCCTATTCTTGGGTCAATGTGCACGTGACCGTTCTTGAGGGACTACCACAAACCCACATAACATGTAATTCATGAATTTAAAACAGTTTGCCACAAATGGCATCTTATTAGAAATTTGTTTTTCATGCACATGAGATGTTTCAAGAAACATTCTTGAAAATCTGATTTCATAATCTTGCAACTTTTCAAAATGAAACATTTTCATAAATCATGAACACAATTCATGTAGCAAATAAATGCAACAATTTCACAACTAACCAAATGCAATCAAATGAAATATTCATGATGCAATTAAAACCATTTAGCTTTCTTGATTTAAAGAAAGAAAATGAGTGGCTTATTCACTTTATTATAAAACCGTACCCACCTTGAAATCCTTACTTGTTTAGGTATTGGATTTGAAGGTGTCTTTCCTCTTGCTCCTTTTGCCACTCTTGATTTTCCTTTAACAATGAAAATAATCCCATTTAATAAAATTTCAGATTTGAGAATCCATAATACACATGCACTAATATGGATCCTAGAATTCTTAAACCCATACATTTACCAAGCTCTTTGAACCAAAAACCCCTTTCAAAAATCCAAAAGATTAAAATCGATCTTACCTTGAATCTTCACCAAATAATGAGATTCTTGGTTCTAAAGAAAGCTCTTCTCTTCCTCTTTCTTTTTCCCTTCTTGTGTAACCTCCAACTCTCTCTTTAAGACTAGGAAAAGTCGTGACCTAGTTTAAAGCTCCCTTCCTTTAACTCCACCAAAACCTCTCTTCTTCTTTCTCTCTCTTTTACTTTTGATTTTCATCTCCCTCCTTCACATTTTTGTCTTCTCATTTTCAAGACAAAAATTTCCCTCTTCCCATTCTACCCTTAATGGGTGAGGAAAAGTCCACCTTACCCTTCCTTTAATGCCTTAGTGCTTCTAACCTCAAGTAATCCACCTAGAATATCCTTATGCATTCTTAATTCTTCAATTTAATTTACACGATACTATACTCTAACTTAATCTCAATTCTTCCATTTCATACTTCAAATTTCCATCAATCATACTTCATATCAATCAGAAAAGACTTGACAGGTTAGTGAAGGATGGGATGCTTATAGGCTTGGATAATGATCCATTACCCACCTGCGAATCTTGTATTAAAGGAAAAATGACCAAGGCCTTATTTCCTTTTAAAGAAAACATATCTGAATCTACGTTGGACCTAGTAGATACAGATGTGTGTGTGCCCATGAACGTACAAAGCTAGAGGAGGTTATGAATACTTCATAACCTTTACAAATGATTACTCAAGACATGGCTATTTGTATTTGATGCATAAAAAGAGTGAATCCTTTGAAAAGTTCAAAGAATTCAAAGCCGAAGCTGAGAAATAGCTTGGCAAGCTATTAAAACAACTTCTATCAGATCGAGGTGGTGAGTACTTATCTGGAGAGTTCCAATAATATTTAATTGACAATGGAATTGTTTCCAACTTGTCAGCTCCTCGAATACCTCAACAAAATGGTGTAGCTAAGAGGAGGAATAAGACTCTATTGGAAATGGTAAGATCGATGATGTCCTATGCTAGCCTTCCAAAATCAGTGCCTAAAACACCTAGGGAGTTATGGACTGGTTGAGTGCCTTCATTACGGCACTTGAGGACTTGGGGCTGCCCAATCCATATTCTAAGGCCTGAATCCACGAAGACATAACTAAGGTCAGAAGTATGTTTATTTGTAGGGTATCCTACTGGTACTCGAGGGTGCTATTTTTGTAGTCTTCAAGATTGGAAGGTATTCATGTCGATAAATGTGACCTTAGAGGAAGAATTTATGAGAAATCACAAAGGAAGAAGTGAAATAGTACTAAAGGAGTTAGCTATTTCATCCAATTCAAGAGTTGATATGGATATAACAGAACAAGATGTCGAAATGGATTCAAGTGTTGAATCCAAAGTGCAACCTGAACATTAAGTAGTGCCTAGATGTAGTGGGAGGGTTGTGAGACAGTCAAATAGATATCTAGGTCTAGGAGAAGGCTTAATTTCCATCTCAAACCAAGAAGAAACAGATCCTATTATGTATACTCAGGCTATTAATGATATTGATGCAAAAAAATGGCTCAAGGCGATGGAATTGGAAATGGATTCCATGTACACTAATGAAGTCTGGATCCTTACAGATGTACCATCAAGTATAAAAGCCATAGGGTGTAAATGGATCTACAAAAGGAAAAGAGGATCAGATGGAAAGTTAGAGACCTTTAAAGCTAGATTGGTAGCTAAAGGCTATATTCAAAAAGAAGGTATAGACTATGAGGAGACTTTTTCTCTAGTGGCCATGCTTAAGTCCATCAGGATTCTTTTGGCCACAGTAGCCTATTTCGATTATGAAATATGGCAAATGGACATCAAGAATGCATTTCTTAATGAGGATCTTGAGGAGACCATTTATACAAACCAACAAAAGGTTTTGTTGAGCCAGCTAATGAGCATAAGGTATGCAAGTTGCAAAGGTCCGTTTATGGACATAAGCAAACATCTAGGTCTAGGAACATTAGGTTTGATAAGTTTATCAAATCCTATTCACGCAAAACCTAGATGAGCTTTATGTCTATAAGGGATACAAGCAGGAAAGGTTATTTTTCTAATTCTGTATAGTGATTACATTCTACCCAATGGGAATGATGTAGGAATGTTATATAAGATTAAGGGATGGCTTAAGGAACAATTTTCAATGAAGGATTTAGGAGAGGCTACCTATGTTATAGGGATCAAACTTATAAGGGATCGTAAGAACAAACTGATAACCTTATCTCAACTAAATTACATTGAGAACATGCTCAATAAGTTTGCCATGCAAGATTTCAAGAGGGGTTTAACACCTATTAGACATGTAATCAAACTTTCAAAGGAGCAACTACCTAAGACCCAAGTAGAGGTCGAACGCATACATAACATTTCATATGTTTTGGTAGTTGGAAGTTTAATGTATGCAATGCTTTGCACTAGACCAAATATCTGTTATGCAGTAGGACTGGTAAGCAGATTTCAGTCCAATCCAGGAATGGAGCATTGGACCGCAGTTAAGTGTATACTGAAGTATCTTCGTAGGATGAAGAACTTAATGCTTGTTTACTCTAGAATTAATCTTATTTCAACAAGATATACAGATTCTGATTTCCAATCACATGTTGATTTAAGGAAATCAACTCCTGGCTATATATTTGTTTTAGGAGGTGAAGCCATAGCCTGGAGGAGTATTAAGAAATCTTGTATTGCTGATTCGACTATGGAGGCTGAGTATGTTACTACTTGTGAAGTAAAAGGAAGCAGTCTAGCTCCACATGTTAGGACCCGATCCGGAAACCGGATCCCAACAGACGAAAAACGGAAGAATAGAAAAACAGAAAATCGAAAAGCGAGAAATCGCTAGTCGGAAAACAAATCGCATCATCAGAGCGAAACGAATAATCGGAAAATTTTGCATC
>JAOSBN010003289.1:0-19278 GCA_027563595.1 Erythroxylum suave | reverse complement strand
CACAATAATTAAATTCCAAAACTAAATCATCAAAACCTCATTATTCATTTAATTCATGCTTAACTAAATAAAAGAAATTTAGGGTCCAACATTTCTCCCCCTCTAAAAAAAATTTTGTCATCAAAATTATTACTTGAGTCATCGAAGAGATGTGGATACTTCTCCTTCATGGATTCCAAGGGTTTTGATGAGGCCTCTTCCACAGAATGGTTTCTCCACAGGACTTTGACTAGCTGAACAGTCTTGTTACTAAGGACCTTTTCCTTGGTATCTGAAATCTCCACTAGAGTCTCCTCATAAGTCAGATCATCTCTCAATTAGACCTCAATGGGCTGAATGATGTGAGAGGGATTCGATCTATACCTCCTCAACATGGAAACATGGAAGACATCATATATCTGCGATAATTCTGGGGGTAATGCCAACCTATAGGCTAGCAGCCCAATTTTATCAAGAATTTCATAAAGACCTACATATCTTGGACTCAACTTACCCTTCTTGTCGAACCTCATGACTCCTTTCCAAGGAGAAGTCTTAAGGAAAACTTTCTCACCCACTTTATACTCCATTTCTTTTCGATATGCAACAGTATAGCTTTTCATTCTATCCTATGCTGCTTTTAGCCTCTGCTTAATTAAGTTGACCTTGTCAACTATCATTTGAAGTAACTCTGGTCCCACTAATCTCTTTTCTCCTTCTTCATCCTAGCATATAGGAGTTCTACTTCTCCTCCCATACAGTGCTTCATAAAGAGCCATCTGAATACTAGAATGGTACGAATTGTTGTAAGCAAATTTGACCAATGGCAAATGCCCATCCCAAGCTCAATTGAAATCCATCACACATGCCCTGGGCATTCCCTTAAGGGTCCGAATGGTCCTCTTAGATTGACCATCTGTCTGGGGGTGAAAAGCAGTGCTAAAATTCAACTTGGTTCCTAAAGCTTCTTGTAAGCTTCACCAGAATCTTGAAGTTAATCAAGGATCTCTATCAAAAATTATAAAATCTGGAATCCCACGCAGTTTCACTATCTCATCAATATACTACTTCGCTAGTACATGCAGAGAATCAGTCTGTTTAATTGTCAGAAATGGACTGATTTTGTCAAACGATCAACGATAACCCATATAGCATCATGCTTCCTATTGGTCTTGTGTAAACCCATCAGAAAATCTATAGTCACTCTTTGCCACTTCCACTCAGGAATGGACAATGGCCTTAACTTACCTGAAGATGCCTAGTGTTCAGCCTTGACTTGCTGACACACTAGACACTTACTTACATATTCTACTACATCCCTCTTTATTCCTTTCCACCAGAAATGCTCTTTCAAATCTCTGTACATCCTGGTGCTACCTAGGTGCATATCATAAGACACATTATGTGTCTCCTCAAGTATCTCATCCTTTATCTCCTGGACATTTAGGATACAGAGTCGATTTCCTACAACCATAAGTCCATCATCTCTCACTACCACTTCAGATTTCTTACCATTTTGAACTTCTGCTTAAATTTTGTTCAATTCGGCGTCTTATGCTTGCAACTCCCTAACTTTCTCCTTGAGTATCAGTCTCACTCTGAAATTAGCAATACTGCAATCTGGCTCCTTCTGTGTCAAACTTATTTTAAGCTTAGCCATCACTTCCAACAATGGTAGATAAATTGTTTGAACATGGGCTACAGAGGATTTCCTACTTAAGGCATCCGCCACGAAATTCGCCTTTCCTGGTTGGTATTCAAGCAACAGGTCATAATCCTTAAGAACTTTGTCTACCTTCTTTGTCTCAAATTCAGCTCTTTCTGACTTAATAAGTACATGAGACTTTTATGATCTGTAAAAATCCTCATCTGAACCCCATATAAATAATGTCTCCAAATCTTCAGAAAAAAATTACCGCTGCCAATTCCAGATCATGGGTCGGATAATTCAACTCATATGGCTGTAATTGCCATAAGGCATAAGATATTACTTTGTCTCCTTGCATCAACACACAACCCAAACCCTTCTTGAAGCATTACTGTAAACTGTATAACCCTCATCTCCCACAAGCAAGGTCAGAATTGGAGCACTTGTCAATTTGTGCTTAAGCTCCTTAAAACTTTTTTGACACTTGTCACTCCAGATAATCTTCTGATTTTTCTTTAATAATTTGGTCATTGGAGCAGCTATCATAGAAAATCCTTCCACAAACCTCCTATAATAGCCTGCCAGACCCAGAAAACTCTTGACTTCTGCAACTATTTTTGGTGCATGCCACTTCACCACTGCTTTAATTTTTTTTGGATCAGCATGTGCTTCATCTTTTGAGTTCACATGTCGAAGAAAGGTTACCTCATGAAGCTAAAATTCACATTAGCTGAATTTAGCATAAAGTTCCCTCTCCCTCAAAGTTTGCAACTCCATCCAGAGATGCTTTTTATATTCCTCTTCGTCCTTGGAGTAAACCAGAATATCATCGATAAACACTATGACAAATTAATCTAGATAATCTTTGAAGACTTTATTCATAAGATCCATGAATGTAGCCAGAGCATTAGTCAATCCGAATGGCATGACTAGGAACTTATAGTGCCCATAACAAGTCCTAAAAGCTGTCTTGCTAACATCAACCTCTTTGATTCTAAGCTGATAATAGCCTGTCTTGAGATCAATTTTAGAGAAGACATGTGCCCCCTGCAACTAGTTGAACAAATCATTGATTCATGGCAGAGGATACTTGTTCTTAATAGTCACTTTATTAAGTCTCCGATAATCAATACACATATGCCATGTCCCATCATTCTTCTTAACAAATAGAACAGGCGCTTCCCATAGTGATGAACTCGACTTGATAAATCCCTTCTCTAACAGCTCTTCCAACTGTTCCTTAAGCTCCTTTAATTCAGCTGGTGCCATTTGATACGGTGGTATGGAAATAGGTACGGTACCTGGAATCAAGTCGATAGCAAACTCAATTTCCCTTATCGGTGGCAAACTAGGTAAGTCTTCTAGAAACACGTTAGGAAACTTCATCATAATCAAAAAATCTTCTAATTTCCTCTCATCCTCATTGGTATCCATAACGTATGCCAAGAAGGCTTCAGACCCCTTTTCCATCATCCTGTCAGCTAACAAAGCTGAGATTATTCTAGGCGATGACATTCTTCTATCTCCTCTAAAAGTCACCTTCTCTCCATTACCCAAGTCAAACTTTATCTCTTTGAGACTATAATCTAACTTTGCACCATATTTTTCCATGGCATCCATACCCAATATAACATCTAAACCTTTTAGCTCTAACAGCAATAAGTCTACTACCAATCTAGTGCCCTCAATTACCAGTTCACAATCTCTATACACTTGACTTATTATCACCTTCCTCCCTAAAGGAGTCCTAAAAACTAGTGGATCTTCTAAAGGCACCAAATTTATATCACATAAAGTCATGCTTGCAGAAACAAATGAATGCGTGGAGCCAGTATCAATCAAAACATGTAATTCATAATTAAATAAACAAGCCACACTCGTGACAGCTTCAGGTGTGGTTGTGGCTTCCTCTCTGGTTATGGCAAATACCCTGGCCTGTGCCTGACCCCTTGGCCTTCCTGGAGGAATAGCCTTCCTTGTAGGCCCAGAACTGCCCACCTCAGTGACTGACTTGGTTCCCACTGTTTCTGCTCTCCATGGGGCTCGCAACTGTGACCCCTCCTGCCTTGTCATCTGGGGACATTCCCTGATCATGTGTCCCTTCTTCCCGTATCAAAAACACGCTCTAAGTAATTTGAAGCACTCTCCTTTCTAAAACTTCCCACATTGCTCACATTGAGGGTTTGTATGCCTGCTCCTCTCTACCCTGCTATTGCCTCCCACAGTTGAGGTTGTGTCGAAGCTGCCCTTGATTTATGGTTTTTAGTAGGCACTACTCCCCCACCTCACTTTGAGTGCGGAAGCTCCTTGTACTCCTCTCAGGCATTGAAGCACTCATTCCCTTTCTTGGAAGATTGCTCCTGGTTCTTCCTCTTCTTATTCACTTCAAACTTGATATTCTCCAGTTTCTTGGCCGGAAGTGCAGCATCTATCAACTGTTGATAGTCACAGAAATTATGGATCAGTACCTTCTCCTTGATCCCCAAATGAAGTCCTCCCTCAAACTTATGGCATTTGTCCTCCTTGTTCACCACTATGTTAGCTGCATATCGGGAAAGCTGAGTGAACTTCAGTTCATACTCACTCACACTCATGTCCCTCTATGTGAGATTCAGAAACTCCTTGGCCTTCTTTTGTACATAAACTCTAGAGAGATACTTCTTCCTGAACACCTCCGCAAAATCTTTCCATGATAACACTAGAGGTATAACTTGATTGTGAGGCACTGATTCCCACCAATGCAGTGCATCTCCCTGTAGTAAGCTCACTGCATAATCCAGGTTCTCTTCATCAGAGCACTTCATCTGAAGCCGGACTTTCTCGGTTCTCTTTAACCATGCTTCAGCCTCTTCTGGATTTAAAGTACCATTGAAATCTACTGCTCCATACTTATGGAGCTTATCATACTGTCTGCTCTTCTCCATCGGAGCTGGGATAGGAGCTTGCGACCCTTGATTCCTAGCATATTCGAAAGACTGAGTGAAGGCTTGAAAGAACCATGAATCCATATTAGGCATAGGAGCAGGAGGTGGTGGCACCTCATGCTGCACACTAGGTGCCTCAGAATCAGGAGCAGCATGCGTCCCCGTGTCTTGTGAAACATACGATTCATCCGTACTTCCTTAGTGCGAGCTAGATTGAGTTCGAGTTTCTTGAGTTTTTTTTTCTGAGGTGGCATTTTTACTCCTTCAATTGAAAATGTTAAAAGAAAAACTTTTAGTTTATGCTTCAAAAACAACAATTTCAAATCATGTAAAACAATACAAAACAATGCATGAGGTTCATTGAAAAACAATGCATGTTCATTTCACATCTTAAAAATCAAAGCCTAGGATACTTTTAAACCTAGTCCCAACCTGGATCTAAACCTAGTTGCTCTGATACCACAAGAATGTTGGACCCTGTTTTTGAGGCCCAACAATTTCATATGACAAAGATCATAAGCGTGTGAATTTCCCTTGCAGGGTTATCTCCATAAACCCCTATCGGTTCACCTCCATTCTAATAATATCCCAAAAGTCTCCTTTTACATAGATCTAGATATGTTTGAACAGTCAAAGCTTGCTTATAACTAAGTCATGCTCCTCCACTCCATTTCCTTGCTTTCTTTTCATTGATAATTTTAAATTGACACCAAAAGTCGAGTGACAACTAGTAGGATGGAAATCGAAACTTTAAATTTACAAGTAGGATCTTCAGCATCAGTGTGGGTGGGTTCCCCACGGTAAAAGTGATTAACGAAAAGAAGAGAAGAAGAAATAAGATACAAAGCAATTAAATGGTCTTCCAATTAATAAAGCAATTGTGGGTTTTAAGACATTGCTGTCACTTGCCACATGTCAACTTCTTATAGGTTCACTTAGGTTCTCTCATTTAATTTATCCAATCAACTCCAATTTCTACTCCAATTATCTCCAAATTTCAATGACATATATCATTAAACCCAAATGTCATTTATAAAAATTTTCACTACCATTTGACTCTTAATTCTACTAATATTTATCAATTTTCCTGCCACTTGACATTTTTCTGAGTCCAAAAATTTCCCCAAAATTTACCAAAAATTCCAAATCACTAAATACACTCTCCAAATCAGTTTTCAACATATAAAAACCACAATTCTCAATAAAAATCACCTTTCCCATATATAAATCAATTATACCCAAAAATTGTCAATGAATGCATGAACAATTATTTTTATGTGCAAACATTCAATATTCACACTTATGTGCATGTCATATTATGCATGAGCATGAATGCACTTTCTAATTTCTTGATAATCTCTCATATTTATTATTCTAGCCTCAATATGGGTAATGGGATGTTACAAATAACCATGAATCAAAGGTCTTTTTAAGGTTGTAGTGGGGCCAAAGGTTAAGGTGAGAAGTAAAGATCATATAGTTCATATGCTATCAAAACTAGTGAAGAAGAAAAAAAAACTCAATAGAGTATAGAGTGCAATAATTAACATCTACTCAAAATTGGATACCATCAGCTATGATAAATGCAAAAACTGTGTTTCACAAATTAAATTCAGACCTTTATACAAGCACAAGGAATTTGAAGGAATCAACTATAGAAAGAATGATGAACAATACACTATAACTATAAAGAGTGACCCTTCACAAAAAATTCCCCCTTATTTAGATCATACTCAATTCATCCATTTCATACAACTTTAAGAGGAAAGACTAACATGAATTACGTTGCTAAATAAATGATTTCCCTCCTTAATAAATTCTTTTTCTTTACCATATTTTTGCTTTGTTTTTACTTTTTCTCTTTCCTTTTTAACAAACAAAAAAATTGGAAGAAACTATATCAACAATGGAATTCATTGATAAAAGATAAAAATCACATTCCTTCAATTATAACTAACCCACACATATATACAATCCCACTCTTATGAACTTGTGCATCAACAAACATCAACAATCATAAATGCTCTACTTATATTAATGCTTTGGTAAGAAATTTTGTTAGGTTAAAAGCTCATAATGTGGTTAACTTAAAAAGAAAAGGTTAATGAAACTGAATGGTCTTAACAGTTGGATAAATCATGTCATTAGATATGCTATTTAGCTAATGTAGCTCATAAAGCAAAAAGTACCTATATAATTTTCATGTTAATGCTTGTGAATAAAATGTTGTTAGAAAATCAAGAAAAAAATCATGATGTATACATTATCAAGGCTGCACATGAACAAAAGACTATGAGACTGATAAGGATGTATTAGTCTAAAGGCTCAAAATCTCACTAGCTTATGTCTATCCACTAGTCACTACTCTTCTAAAGAAATTGGACATTGACCAAACACAAGATTAACAATATATTCCCAAGTTTCCATGAATTTTTCTAGTTAATTCTACTTTGTAATTATAACTATATAGTCCTAAAAGCAATAGAAAAAGAGAGATTTTTCCTTTTTCTTTATCACATAAAAAGAGTTTTAAAACTCATAAAAAATTTAAAATAAACATAGGTAACAAGTTCCCCACCCTGACACTTAAAATTTACATTTTTTCATATTGTAATATTAAATATAAGAAATGAAGTATTTAACAAAAATAACTATTGCAAAAAATGTAAAGGAAAAGGAACAAACTCCTTTTGGATTGCCTCCCAAGCAGCACCTTTATTTATTGTCATTAGCTCAACTAAATGTTTTCCTTATCATGTAATGTCATCTGAGTCTTCAACTATCACTGTTACTAGATTCTCCTCTTAAAATCCTTTATAGTATGGCTTTAGGTGATGACCATTCACCTTAATTTTCTTTCCAGTTTTTAAGCTCTACATCTTAGCTACACTATATGGAAAAACATTATAATCCACAAAATGATCAACCCAATGAGAATGTAATTTACCTTGGAATAATTTAACTTTGGAATGATAAAGAAGCACTTTTTTGACCAATAATAAAGCTTTTCATCAAGATCATTTTATCATGGAAAGCTTTAGTCTTTTCCTTATATATCCTTACATTTTTATATACGTCATTCCATATCTCTTTAAGCGCTTATAATTGTAACATTCTATGGACTACCATCTCATCAAGGTTCATGTTACAACACTTGATAGCCTAGTATGGCTTATGTTTCAACTACATAACAATATGACATTGCTTCCTAAACACTAATTTATATAAGGACATACCAATCAACATTTTATAGTTTATCCTATAGGCCTGTAATGCATCCTCCAACCTCAAGCTCAAATCCTTCCTATTAGGTTAATGATTGATGATTTTTATGCTTATAAAGATTTATTAGTTTTAACCGCAAGTGTAAAGTGTAACTATAGTATAGGTCGATCCCATGAGGATTGTAATTGCTAGTATTAACCATTTTATATTATCTAACTATTAAGTTCGATTGTTGATTTAATTAAAGATTAAAGTAAACAAAGGAAACTAAGATTGACACAATAATGAACTTAAAACAAGGAAAATATTATGAAAAATCAATATCAAGTAAATAATACCTAGGTGATGAATCCCCCTAAGAATTCTAAAATATTAACCCTTTATCAAGTAATTAAACTATTAATTATTAGATTGTGAAAATTTCTATCTTATGTTAACATCTTTCTTAAGACTATTAAGAACCAATGCTTAATTGATTGATTGAAATATATTTCTAGTTAAAACTCCTAAGATTACATTTTTTATTCTTGAATTTCACTTTTACGTTTGTCGTTAATCTAAAGGATTTATGTCAATCTATCTTTGGGTTTTCATATAACTTCTTCCAATTATGGTAGACATATTCATAAAAAAGTATTTCTCAATCTCATTCATATGAAATCAAATAATGGACTTATATTCTGGATATATTAGTTCAAGAATATAACACGTAATTATGTCGCAATAAATCAATTAATAAAAATGAATTGAATAAAAGATTAAATCATATTGTCTTCACAACTTAGGTTTCATCACACCTAGGTATTAAACAAATTAGTTCCTACATATATAAAACAAAACTAGTAACAATATTCAAAAGAACAAATGGAAATAAAAGAAATCATATTCTAAATCTCCCTTCTACTCTAATGAATCTTCTTGCAAATTTAGGTTGAATGATTCTCTATATTAGATCTTATAATGTAATCTTCATATTTTCCTTGTCTTATGTTCAAAACTTTCTATTAGCTTCCCAAACCTAGAAAGGCTAAGACTTGAAAAAATCTAAAATAACTTTAGCATAATTCTTTTGGTGGCTTTAGCTTCCACCCATTTAGAGGCATAATCAACTGCAAGTAAGATATAATGAAAGATAAAAGATGAAAAAAATGTGTTAAGAGTAGTGCTCTAAAGGCAATCACCTTTAGCACTTATGTACCGACTTTGTTTTGATTAATAAAGTGAAAGAGATTTTTCATTAATTTGATATTCATTTATATATGAATTGATGTTGATCTTAAATCGAATTAGTGAAGTCCATGATACAAAACATAGCATGAAGGAAATCATGATGAGATCATAATAATGAGATTCCTATCATATGCAATTAGGTTAGTATCTAAATAATCCCTTGTCATAAGATTAATAAGACATGACATTATTAATTCGAACAGACTAGCACATGTTATACTCCTTGATTTGATCAAGCAATGGATCTCATAAACTATAAACATGAGATGTTTAGAGTTAACATGTGGATGCTTAATAAGAGTTGTAAGTATATTGGATAACCTGTTATGAGATTATCATATGGATGATATATCAAATTTCAATGATTAATCTCATCATAGCAATGATGCAAATATCCTAGGACTTGAGGTACTCAAGGATATCTTGGATACTAATCCTATGCTTTGACATCATTCCTTGTTACCTCAAGACGAGGTCACTCTTAAGGAGGTGATTAGGTACAGCTATTAGTATTTTAAGGTAATTAGGTAGCTGATAAAGGATTCACCACTCTTTATAAAAGGAGATGATACTCGCGGCCTCTTATCAGGGTCATTACTTAGGAGTCTCTAGCTATAACAGTTATATGTCATGTAGAGAGTCTTCAAGGACACATGGAGTAATGAGATCCCAGGACAATAACTAAAATCACATAAACTATATGTGACATAGTTAGTCTAGTAAGAGTTGACACATAGTCCATACTTTGAACCAAGTGGGGTATGCTTGAATTGAGAGTTAATTCAAGTGCCTAAAATAACCGGGAACCTAAAGGTCACACGCATAAAAGATCGGATGCAAAACATAGTGTGTATGACCAATTTTAAGTAGGCCACAGTTGTATCTCATAGGCCATGATCGTGGTCGAAGGCAAACCCTCATGATGTGCTTAAATTGAGAGTTAATTCAAGTGCCTAAAATAACCGGGAAGCTAAAGGTTACACGCATAAAAGATCGGATGAAAAACATAATGTGTATGACCAATTTTAAGTAGGCCACAGTCGTATCTCATAGGCCATGATCGTTGTCGAAGGCAAGCCCATTTTTTAAAAAGGCCACGATCATGATAGAGGGCACGAATGAGTATATAAGTGAGTTCTTCACTTATGTAAACAAGGTCTTACCACTTCTTGTACACTTAAGTGAGAAAATAAGGGCTCTAAAAGAGTTCTAGAGTGAGAGAGAGGTATCAAGAATCTTATTATTGCAATTCATGCAATTGTTCCATGAATCAAAGTGCATGTAACAAGATTCTTGATCTATCTTCCATCATCCTGAGCATCTACTAGAACTCATCTAGTGTAGTGCTCAAATCACCTTTATACATTGTTTCTTCATCTTCTTTGCATGTTTTCTTCATCTTCATTGCGTGTTGTTGGGTGATCAAGGAAGGGTTTGGTGTTTGCAACAACCCAAACAAGGAGAAGAAACAACAAAGGGGGAGAAACAAATTGAAAAAACGGTTTATATTTCATATTCTTTACATATCCTTGTATGTATGTATGATTATGTGATTTTTGCGTTGTCATGATGTTGAAATCTTAATTTTGATATTTCCGCTACATACAAATGCATGTGATGCATGTAACCATAGCTAACACAACAAAATGTTCCATAAAATTAATGCCCAAATGTTAAACATTTCACAAAAATAATGGAGTTTTGTGGAATTTGATTTCTACTAGACAAGTTACCTGATCGTTGACACATATCACTTTACTTGCAAAAGACATGCATCCTTAAACAACAAAGGCTAGTAAAAAACTTTATGGATAGTCCTCTTTATCCCAAAATGCTCTTTACAAGCATACGAATAACAAAAGGTTAAGATAGAACTTGTCTCACTATTGGGAACATATCCTTTTTTGAACTAATCTATACAGTGCCTCTATAGATAGGGGTCATCCAACACACAGTACTTGGCTTTACTCTTCAACTTTTCCTTTTGATCTTTTGAGAAACCTATAGGTAATTTGTTAGTAGATAAAAATTTCACAACTTCAGTATACCATAAATATGTCAAATCAGTGGAAAATAATTATTTTTCAGGAAATGTTTCTTTTAATGGAATATCTTCTTTTATGATCAAGTGGCTAAGGTGATTAGCAACCACATTCTTTACCCGCTTCATATATCTTATTTCTAAATCAAAATCCTAAAGGAGGAGAATCCATCTATTTAACCTTAGTGTTACTTCCTTCTTAGTAAGAAAGTACGTCAAAGTTACATGATTAGAATGAAAAATAATTTTAATGCCCAATAAAGTAAAACCAAATTTTTTCTAAAGCAAACAAAATAGGCAAAAGCTCATTTTTAGTTATGTAATAATTCAATTAGCCTAGACTTAAATGTTTTTCAAAGCTTGGTAGATGGTATGTGCATCGTTGCATACTTTATCCTAGAATTGTCCCTATTGCATAATAATTTGTATGATACATGATTTCAAAGGTAAGGTTTCAGTTTAGAAGGCTAAATCGTTAGTGGGCATGTTAAGAGCTCCTTAAGTTTAACAAATGCCTCCTTATACTTATCAACAAACTCAAAAGGGACTTTTTACCATAACAACTTACTTAAAAGAGAGGCTATCTTAGATAGATCTTTGATGAACCTATGGTAAAAACCTATATGGAAAAGAAAAGAATGAACTTCCTGTACATTTTTAGGGGTAAGGAAAGAAGAAATAAGATCATAGACTTGTTATCCTCTATACCTCTAGAAAACAAAATATGCCTTAAAATTGTATCTTGATCAACTATAAAATGGCAATTTCCTAATTAAGCACAAGATAGTTTCAAAATAAGAGCAAGATTTTTTTAAAAAAATATCAAAAAAGAACCATATACATTAAAATTATCCATAAATTCCTCTATGATCTTCTCTGCATACTCAAAGAAAATGTTCACCATGCATCTTTGGAAATTGGCGGGTGCATTATGCAAACTGAACGACATCCTTCGGTAAGTAAATGTACCAAATGGGCTTGTGAAGGTTATTTTTTCTTGTTCTTTAGTGCAATATGGACTAAAGATAACCTAAGAATCCATCTAGAATATAAATATATATATATATAGTCAGTCTTTCAAGAATTTGATCAATAAATGGAAGGGGAAAATGATCTTTATGAGTTGCAGCATTCAAATTCTATAATCAATACATACTTGCCATCTGATTTGCACTTGGGTCGGAACCAAGTCACCATCCTAATTAATTACCACCATGATTCTAGAGTTCTTTTGAACTAATTGTATTGAACTTACCCACTTGCTGTAAAAGATATGATAAATGACATTAGTGTCAAAAATTTTCAGGACTTCCTTCTTTACAACTTCCATCATTGTTGGATTTAACCTACATTGTTCTTATATAGTGGAATTGGCATCATCCTTAAGAAAAATACAATGCATGTATATAAAAGGGTAGAATTCTTATGCTTTTTTAACACACGAACCAGTTTAAACTCCTTATTAGAAGTCAAAACTATAGAAATGATAACTAAAAGATATTGATTGTCTCCTAAATATGTATACGTCAAGTAAGTGGTTAATATTTTCAGCTATACATTAAGTACCTACATATTAAAAGGTAATAGCCTCAGCTGGTAAGATTTAGGTAACTGTATGGAAGCAAGTTCATACCTTGTATGAGAGGTTTTCAAAGAATGTAAGGAAGTTGTTAGCTCAATTAGCACCTCTCCAAACTCAACATCATTAGCGGCTTCCAACTTTAGATGCTTAGTCAAAATTGCTTCTAATTATTCTTTGTAATTTAACTTAAAATTTCTTGTATTAAAGGGATAAACAATCCATAGAGAAAATAGAATGATCATCTTGAGGATGTTTTATGGCATCAAAAATATAGAAATGAATTGCTTACCCATTAAATTTCATTGTAAGGGCTCTCACAAACATCTATCTTAGTTTGGGTCATGTTAAGAAATGGTCTCCTTAGTAAGAAAGGTATGGGATTATATAAGGTTTCATCATTTATATCGATAATATAAAAAAGTGTAGGACACATCAACTTATTCACCTTTACAAAACATCCTCAACCAATCTATCTGGGTATTCATTTATACGATTAGCTAGTTGCCTAATAACATTGGTCTCTTTCAAAGGGCCTAAGTTTAAATAAGCATAGATAAAGCATGGCATGACATTAATTGATTCTCCTAAATTTAACATAACTGTCTTAACAACAATGTTACCAATCTTATAAGGAATGGAACATACCTAGATCCTTATATTTTGGACTTATTTTATTTCTGAGGAGTGAAAAAACAGTTTTACCTAGCATGACCTTCTCATTACCTCTCAACTTTCCTTTATTGGTACACAATTCTTAAAGGAATTCTGTATACTTGTGCACTTGTTTGATTGCATCTAGAAAAGGTATACGTACATCTACATTTCAAAAAATCTTTAATATCTCCTATCCTTTTCATCCTTGTTCAATTTCATGAACTTTCTAAGAAAAGGAAAAGGAAAAGGATTGGGATATTTAGAATTTACCTTTAAGTTAGATGAGGAATTTCCTTCTTCTTGTAGCTCCTTCTTAATCTCATCATCATTAGTCATCCTTTTTAGGGTCCTCCTGGGATCCTCAAGCTCCTTGGTGCTCTTTAAGGTCACCCCACTAACATTTTTTGGATTTACCTCAGGTTAAGATGAAAATTTCCCTCTTCTTAGTGATTTTTAGTGGTTGATAATTGTCACCATTTGACCCATCCGACTCTCCAAATTTTGAATAATAAACCTTCTATCTTAAAATTGAGATATTGTATTGAAATTGTTTTACATTATACTGGAAAGAGACTTAACTACACATTTTAAAGAGGTACTTGAGTTGAAATAAGAAACTTGTGCTCAAGGTTGGAATTGTTACACTCCATATGGCCTACGCGGGAAGTAATTATGCTGCTTATTCCCTCTATAACTCAGGTTTGGTTAATCTCTTCAACTTGAGTTATAGGTCTTAGAATATGGGTTATACTGGTGGAAAATTTTTTCCTTTGCAGCATTGACGTACTCTATGATTCCTTCTTGTAAAGTTGAACACCCATATATTGAATAGTTTACATTTGCATATATACCGCAGGCTTTCCCCTGTGCCTACATAACGATAATTTTTCTAACAACAGATGTTAGTTAATCTAAACAATGTTTAATAGATTAACTATTTACCTTATTTACCCTACAAAAATCATTATGGATGCTAAATTGTTGAGTTTTTGTCACCATATGCCTAATTAAAGTTTTAGCCTTTGTGGGAGTCTTTTCACCTAGGGCTTCACCACTGACTATATTTACCAAGATCCTAACCATAGGTAATAATCCTTAGGAGAAATATTGGATATAGATTTCTCCGAGATATTGTGATGAGGGTAGCTAGCATATAACTTCTTGAAAATCTCTTAATACTTGTAAAGGGATTTTCTATAATATTGCCTTAATTACATAAATCTCTTTCCTTATACTAGTTGTCTTTGATGTTGGAAAGTACTTCTCCAAAAATAGCCTCTTTATTTTGATCCATATGCTTACACCCCTACAGATAAATCAAAAGGCAATTCTTTTATTACATCCTTTAGTGAAAATGGAAAGGATTTCAAAATAACATGCTTGTTCATTACCTTTAGACGTTTCATACTAATACAAACTACATCAAGCTCCTTGAGATGCTTATTAGCAATGTAACACATACGTCCACAAAATTTATGCAAAAGGTGGTTTAAGCTAAACTTAAGATCAAAAATAATATGTTCAACAAAATTTTGAAAGGTAATTTATAAGGGTCTTTAAGTCAAGTCTTAAATAACCAACTCTTTTAGAGTTCTCTTATTAGTCATGGCTTCTTCAAATTAAAGTCCTTATTGTATTCTTGGAGTTATTCTAGTTTCCCTTCATAATCTTCACAGAGCCTTTTCAATATTGGGATCAAATTCTGTGGGGTCTGGATGAGGAGATCTCATCACTACCATACACAAACACAAACAAACATAAAAAAGATCAAGAAACAACTATAAAAACTAATTATAAACAAATATATAAGAAAAACAACAATTAATATAAAAACATATCCCCTTTGGCAATGGCAAAAAAATTCTTGATGTGCATTGAAAACACCCAAAAAAAACTCTATATAACTAAAATTATTATTATGCTGAGCAAGGATTATATCCATAGAGAGTATATATCTAACTTTTATAATGAATAAATTAGTGTTTAAGATTTGGGAGAGGGTGAATTTCACTAACAAAATAAAATCAACTAAACTATAAAAGGTAAATAAAATCAAACAGTAGAAAAATGATGAAATTAACTAATGGATTTTAAATCCAGTTCATATTTCAATCTCCATCTTTACGTAAATGAGCACAATCAATCATTATATTGTTCTCGTACCTCTTTTTGAAACTATCAAACGTAAATTAGCCACAAGCTCTGTTAATTCTGTTTTTCTCTTAGGTTGTATCTAATTAAAATAAGCTCTTTAATTAGGTCTAGCTATTAGAAAACCTGGAATAAACTCTTTAGATTTAATGTGACAATGGCATTATGTGATAGAAAAACAAGTTAATCTAGGCAACAACCAAATAAGTTTAGGTCATTTAACCTATTTTATATTATCCCTAATACTGCTTCACTATTAGTTTACCATAAACGAATAAGAGTTATAACAATTAAGTATTGCAATCTAGATTCTGGCAATGAGTTCATACATGAATAATTTATTTGGAGTGTCTAAATCATTCATACACAATGTCTAAATCATTCATACACAATTCTTAAAACATTAATCATAAAATAACATAATCAATTCCAAAATAAAGTAAGAAAAAATTACTAAATTAATCAATCCTCAAACATATATGTTGCTCTCGATATCTCCTTTGAATCGAAAGGATGAAGTTCAGCTCCTCATAGCTCTCCAAATGGTAAGGAAACTGCCCCTCTTCATGTCTCTCAAGTTTTCATGCCTCACTTGGCCTCTTGAATGCCTTTTTATAGTAAAAATTATTTCTATCATAATACATGATAAGGTAAACATTGGTATAGGTAACCATGTTTGTAAAAATTACAAGAATCATGAACCTGCACATTCATAATGAGCTACATGGCCATTTACACAACTGTAAAGCTATATAAGTCGATAAACGGCTGAAATTGCGTCTTCATGCTCTTATACGTATCCAATGAGTTATATGTTCTTATACATGGACGTGTAAGTTACAACAAGTTCATTTCTTGCATTTTTGTTCTATCTTCATCTTAATTCATCTCCTTCTTGCTTAACAAAGGCAAATAAGATTAAACATCGATAAAATAGTTACGTGGACTTTTTTTTAGCTCAATTTGGTTCTTATTCTTCCAACTTGTAATTAAAACAAAATATGAACCAAAATAAGTATCGTAAGCACAAAATAAAATCAATTACTAAACATTAGGGGGTAAATATATAATCAATCAAGAACTTATCATTTTTCCTTTCTAAAAAAATTCTAATATAGCTTCAATGACTATTTCTTTGATAAGTAGCCAAGATTTTTAGTAAAAGTGACCATTCAAGCCACCAAGTCTAGGGCTTTGAAAGATTCTAGCTCAAACATAAGTCTTTTAACTTTTTAGCATTAAAAATCCTATTAAGAAGGTTTATATCCTCCTAATTGAACTAATTGTTAATAAAAGAATTAGGTATTTGACACATAGAGCTGCTTTCTATATTGGTACCTAAAATTTTGTTCCAAAAAATCTATATGTTTCCTCTTTGAGGTCTTGCTTAATGACTACCTCATCATCTTGTTTAACTAGAAAGAAACTTTTATAAAAAAAATTTCTTGCCACAATAGAGTTATGAGAAAAACTTTATATTCCTCCCCCTTCTTTTAACCATCTGATTCTTGCTCTCTAATAGAGTATTGAGTTATAGATCCATACTGCTTTGAGGGGCTTAGTCATTGCTAATTTCCTTTTTACAATTAATTCAAGGTCTCCAAACCATAGGTATAAGACATTGTGGATTGAAATTAACTTTGCCTTAGTTTCATTGATTAATTTCCTAGTCTAATGTTCTGCTAGCATTGAGATTTTTAAGCTTTTGTTTAAAAGATTTTAGGTTTTGTAAACAAATATATGCTTTATACCTTTGAACTTCCATTTTGTGTAGCCACTTCAAATTCTTCCTCATCTACTAAGAAATTGATGTCTAAAAAGGCTTATCCTCTTACATTTATTGAGAAGGTTTTAGATTAGGATTGGAGAGTGATTTAAGCACAAGTGGTTACCAAAATTATCTTTGCTCTTAAAGAAGTCGTCCATTAATCTATCAATTTATTTATGGATATATCATAGGAATATAAGTAACTTTTAAACTTTAAATCGATAACTTCTGCTTTCTCCATAAACTCCATGAAGTCATTAAAGGTATTCCTCAAGATGGAGCTATCATTATCTTTAGATCAGTATAAAGTGTTGTTGAGGTCCCTAATAACAATTCTATGACCTTTAGTGGATGCATAAATTGAAGCAAAGTTGTTCGATTATCCAAAGTGGTCTATGTGCTTTAGAAAGAAATTTTGGGAAACCGAGTTGGGATCCAATCCCAACTATAGTGGAATAATCACGATTTTTTTTCATTTTTTATTTCCCAAAAGCCAATGTCTTTTTAATTCTATAAAATAATTATCACATGAACCATAACAGAGAATGAATAGTAATTTAACCTTACTTTTATACCTTACTCTGAAGCTTGATCATATTCTTTTTGCATCCCTTAAACCATTTTCAAAATCGATCCGTCTTAACCACCGTAGCTACACAAGCATCCAACCTCTAATGGTATCCACATAATGAGTTGAGAGAACTTTATAACTCTTATAAAGAGGGTTAAGCAAGAAGTGCTAGCTTTATTAAAGCTTAAGCTTATATAAGTTTTAGACTTTTTAGTAATTTAATTAAAATTAAATTCTAATTTCAATTAAACTATAATCAAAATTTTAAATAATTCTAATCAAATACCAATTATGCCCAAATTAGATTCAATATTTATATTTATCCTTACTTATTAAACATCTCATAGTTAATCATCAAGTTTCTCAAACTTTAAAATCAAGTTTAACTTAATTAAAATAATTTTTCTCTCTTCAACCCATTCTATATGCGAGACGCATTAGTTCTTAAATATGTTAGCAGTTATTATAAATTATAATTATAATTCATAAAGCTAAATTAAAACTCCTTTTAATTTATCTTTAATTTTCTAATTAAACAATTTGTAATCATATATCAAGATAGGTGTTTAGAAACTCATCATGATCACTCAAATATTTAAGAATGTCAAAATAGTTTTGACTAACTATCCCATGCATGCTTTTTTTGTATAATTCAATCCTTTCATCATACAATGTTCCGATTATACATAGAGCATAGAATTAATGTCAAATATATTTTGAGTCCAATCATATTAGTTCTCTGTCATTAACTATCTATTCAATTAATGACATTTGTAAAATATTTACAAAACTTTATTATACCCTGCCTAAGGATTTCCCTAATCAATACTAATCAAGAACAACATAACATTCTTTTTAATTACTTTAGGGTGATGAATTCTATCTTGATCAAACAACTACCTTCATATAGTTCATACTAAATCCAATTACCACCGTTTGAATGACCCTTGATTAAATAGATCATAAGTAGTATCAAAACATAGCAAGCCTAATACAAGATAACATTGGAGACCTCAAGTCAAATGATCACTTATACAATCGTCACAATGATAATTCCATAGACATACAAGTAATGTTCCAAATGGATTTCTCATGTCATGTTTGTTTAGTGAACTTGTTCTATAAGAAGAACCCACAAGTTTGTTTAAATATCTCCATACTTTAGTCTATGAGATCGACTACTTCCTTCATAAGGAAAAATAAAACATGCGCTAGTCTTTTTACATTTTATTAATATCCAATCTTAACAACAATGACTAAGAACATTTAGGAATAATATAAAAATGTAATATGAATCTCATAATTATAATTTCATTTGCAATGTAAAATTATCCCATAGACTTTATCATATATGTAACATCCCATCACCGATGGGAAGGGTAGAATAGTAATTTTGAGTGATCCATGGGCATTTAGAAATACCTTTATATGTTCATGCATAATCTAGCATCCGCATACATGTAAATAGTGAATTTTGCACATGAAAAATGACTGTACATGCATTC
>JAOSBN010003256.1:0-19282 GCA_027563595.1 Erythroxylum suave | reverse complement strand
TAGGTTTTTTATTTGGCTTCCTTCTAGGTTTCTTTTTAGTGGGAGTAAAAAATCCTTCACCGAGAAGAGTTTCATATAGTAAATACTTATCTTGTTGGACCCCGAAAATTTTCAGAAATTAGAATTATTAAATGAAAATTTGATGGCGTTTTGTTGTGAGTAAAAATTAGAATTTTTGAGTTAATAATTTTTGGAGTTTAATTAGGTATATTATTATTTATATATGGTTGTATGGATTAAAGGGAAGTGTTAGAATTAAATTAAGGAGTTAGAAGGTATCAGAGTTAAATGTGAAGGGTAGGATTGGAAAGGTTGAAGTTGTAAATAAAAAAGAAATACGAAGGACAAAAAGAGACATATTCGTGTAAGAAAGAAAGAAGGAGAGAAAGAAAAGAAGAACCTAGAAGAAGCTAGAGAAAGAGGATGAGAGTCGTGTAAAAATAAGAGAAAAGAGAGAGAAGTGTTTGAGAGGTTAGGAAAAAGATAGAGTCGTGTGAAATAAGAAAGAAAGAGAGAAGAAAAATGTAGAAGGAAGTAGAAGAAGAGAAAAAGAAAATTGAAACAGAAACTTTGGTTTTATTCACTGTGTAAACTTTGGTTTCTTCATTTCGTTCCACGGAACTCTCGAGTCATATTATTTGTGCATTGCAATGTAATTTGTTAAGCATGATTCACGATTGAATGCAATGTTTTGATGATTGAAGGATTTATCTGATTTAAATTGAGTAAGAAGTTGATTATTTATGAGCTTGAACTGTGGATATGGTATATTTAATGTGATATAAATTTATGTATCTATATAGTTGATTGTGTGTGGTTTATCATCGCTGACTATAAACATATTAGTCACTGAATTTCCTAATTCACTCCACAAATTTTTTACTTCTTAGGTGCAAAAATCAGCAGATCAATTATGAACTTTGCAAAAACTTTGGCAAACCTTCAAGAAGCTCACTCATTGTAACTAAGTTAGACTAAGTATTTTATAGGTAGTTTTGAAATCATGCATACATGCTGTATTTTAGATTATGCTACTATTTTGATTTTTAGCATAATTGAAGAAATGTATAAAAGCTGTATTGATTGAGTAATGAAAACTCTATTTTGTTTCAGAAATGACAATAAAAGTTGCAAAAATTCTCTTTTATATGTATGTGTAGAAATTTCTTCTCTGCTAAGTTGATATAAGTTGATAATGTGATATGAATAAATAGTTAGATAATTGACAATTTTTGGATAGACTTATCTAAAGTAAATTGATTAAGTTGGGAGTTTAAACTAAATTTTCAATAGGCCATCTTCCAAAGGAAACCGACAGAGGACTTCCCCATCCAAAATCAATTTCATAAATTGGAAACAAGCAACTTGTGATCGTCAATGGAACTTCCTTCTCGCTACTAAGCGCCTCAGCTAACTTGCATTATTTTCAGATACTCTTCGCCATCCTCAAGTCTCTTCACAAATGCTGTGTCCACGCTTCTTATTGTTTCCCTTATTTGGTTTATGACACTAGTGCCTGAATATGAATCCATGGCCTTGTTTTCAAGCACTGCTACTACTGGCTCGTATATAAAGTTTCCAATATAATGCACAGGAAGAGATGGCTCCATTTTTTAACGCAAGTTAATGGGTGTTCGTGTTCTCACAACGTAAACTGTGTCAGCAGTAGGTTTCGTTTGAGTTGATGCCAGGAATGTCTCCCATATAAACGCTGTTAACGCCTGAGTTCCTGTCGGTCGTCGATGGTCTCCGGTGCCAGTACTCTTGTCGGTGTATCTATCTTGAAGAACCGCTATTCTCGTTGCGTCGAACTGTTACTTCCTCACGAGAAGGTTATGCTCTCCGTGAACAATCTAAAAGGAAGGGTCAAACCCTGATACATTAATCGGTGGAAAGTACTTGCAGTGTCAAAACGAGGCACAGGTACATTGCTATCCGCGCGAGCAACAGCGGCCCAAGTGTCGAGGAATGTAATTGCTGACAAGGTATAAGCCATCTTGTGTCGAGGAATGTAATTGTTAGACAAGGTATAAGCATCTCGTGGGACGGAAAGATAAGATTTTCTGTCTAATTTTATGATGTTTTATTCTGTCCTATAAATTTCAGTCATTTATTTATACGAAATTTTTATTTATTTATATGAGATTCATATAAATAAATGGTTAAAATTGAGGATAAAATAAGACATTAAAAAACTGAAGGATTTGACCTCCTGATGACTGTACCTTCAAATTCAAAGTGACTTGAGCAAAAGCAATCAGATCAGGGATTCGTCAACTTGGAGGGGGATCAACTTGTTGAGATGATTGCAATACGTGGTTTGGAGGACTTGGAGCATGATGCATCTGACCTTAGCTTCGACGAGAGGAACACCCTCGTCGTTGTAGTCTATGTGAGAGTTACCTACGACACGCCCCGCAAAAAGGTTAAAAAGGGTTAAGGTCTGAGACAAGGACTTCAGACGATACCAGAGCAACGTATGGAATGTATCAATAAGACATTCAGGGTGTCCTAACCCGTAGAAGACTGCGATAGTCTGTTGTTGCTTGGGTGTTTTTTTTCCCTTGTACTCAAAGAAAAAAAAAGGTCCAAGACAAGGATTTCTTCACCCTTTGGTACCTTTCTGCATTGGTGATGTTGGATTTTCTAAGATAGAAGAAGAATCAGGGTGTGAAAACTCCAACCCTGACTTGATCAAGAGATGAGAACTGGCAATGACGAAGACGGCTAGGGGTTGGAGAAGATAGCTTCACCATACTTGGGGAAATCTTCTCCACATGAATCATCATTTTCTCTGACTAAAAGATTTCGTATCCTCTGAATAAAAAAATGGACACAGATATCCATGTCGGTAACAAGGAATGATATAGATCACATGGACGCCGATATCCTTGTCTGAAAGATACACATCACATCGACACGGATATCCTTGTCCGTAAAATTGCTTTCTTCAGTAAAGCGTTTACGGGTTGTCCGGAGCTATTACACAAACACACATAACCTAAAATTTGATCTAAACATGTACCGAGAAATACAGGGAAAAAGTAGCTTTATAGGGGTGGCTGTCGTTGGAATTCCCTCGGCAGTAAAAATTCCAGGTTAGAATGATAAAAATTCCTATATGACCATCTCTATTGATCAAGTTGGTAGTTGTGCCAGTCACTGTCTCTTCCAAGTAATCTTTTCACAAAACATGAGTTGCGTGTTCCTTAATACACCCGAGAGAGGATGAATTAAATACTAATTATTCAAAGAATATTTTTTTGTAAGTTAATAAAGACACTTAATTGATTTTAAATTGAATGATAAGATACAATAAAAATGTAGTTAAACTCAATCAGGTCAACCAAAAATAAATTATAGATTGTAAGAAAAAGAAGTTGTAAATCGATTTTACAATAGTTTTAGAAAACAAATTTTGATTACATCTCAGTCTATGTTTATAACTCGTATAATCCTCCTTGAAGGATAAAAAAGAACCTTTATATTTCTTGGAGCACCTAAATACAAGAAAACCAATCTCAGTCTATGTTTATAACTTAGATAAACCTTACTTACTCAATTTAAAGTTCAAGGACTCTCAATGATTTCACTGCCAATAAATGAATGC
This sequence comes from Erythroxylum suave, assembly GCA_027563595.1. Taxonomy (NCBI): domain Eukaryota; kingdom Viridiplantae; phylum Streptophyta; class Magnoliopsida; order Malpighiales; family Erythroxylaceae; genus Erythroxylum; species Erythroxylum suave. The sequence continues at coordinate 15,672 of JAOSBN010003256.1, read as the reverse complement.
TTGTAAATGCAATAAATGAATGCTTGTAAATGCTCAAAACTCTAATCATATGTTACTATGTTGAACAATTAAATTCCAAGTATTTATATCCACATTAGCTTCAATCTATCGTTAGTTGCAAAACTAATTATTATAATAGCTAATGAAAGTAATACTATTGGTCGATCAATTTGACACTAAAGTATTCTATCAGCCACTAAGCAAAGAAATAACTAATAGGTATAAAATAAATATTTCCCTTTATTTATTATACATGAAGAATTTATATATGCTGCGAACCACTTCAGAATAGACATAATGTGATACTACTTAGTTGATGTTTAAGTGGTAATTCATATATCAATTTTTATCTAATTACTTGATAATTTTATGGCCATCATAAATTATTTTGATTAAGTATATTACAAATTATTTTTAAAGTAATTTATCCTAGATAAACTAGAGTGGTCGTAAGAACTTTTTTCTTTTAAAAAAATTTGAGTCTTTTATATATTAAATAAATTTAGTTAGTGAAACTTATGCTCCCCTATACTATATATATATATATAATTGATGCAAGTAAATTAAAAGAGAAATGTATTAATTTAATATATATATACATATACATATATTACCTACCGTTCTATTAAAATATAGTATAAATAAAGTGCACATTTCACAAATTTAAATTGTTTAAATTTATATTGATTTATAATATTTTAAAAATTAAATTTAATTCATACAATTAAATATATAATTTATCTTGCCATTATATGTATTTTTTAATGCTTTTAGTGGCGCATATTAAAATTTAAAATAGATGATGAAAACCTAATCTTTTATTTCTTCATAGAACTAACGTAACAAAATTACAGATGCAAAAAACATAGTAAACTCTGGCAGCTAAACCATAAAGGCCTAATCCCCCGTATTTAATGCCTACATAAGAGATGGATGGAAATCATGGTCTGGAGATGCAAGTGCGTTAATCTCTGGGTCTCTTTCTAACTTGGACATGTTTTGCTTATTCAAGTTAAGGTATACCTGAATACCATCTTTTTCTTTTGCTGGAATGAAGAAAACTAAATTGTCACCAGGAAATTTTCCAAATGAAACCGACAGAGGACTTCCCCATCCAAAATCAGTTTCATAAAATGGAAACAAGCCACTTGCGATCGTCAATGGAACTTCCTTCTTGCTACTAAGTGCCTCAGCCCTATCCTGCATTATTTTCAGATACTCTTCGCCATTCCCAAGTCTCTTCACAAATTCTGCGTCCACACTTCTTATTGTTTCCCTCATTTGGTTTATGACACTAGCGCCGGAAAATGAATCCATGTCCTTGTTTTCAAGCACCGCTACGACGGGCTCGTATATAAAGTTTCCAATATAATGCATCGGAAGAGATGGCTCCATTCTTGAACGCAAGTTAATGGGTGTTCTCACAACGTAAACAGTGTCAGGAGTAGGTTTCGTTTGCGTTGCTGCCAGGAATCTCTCCCAAATAAAAGTTATTAATGCCTGAGAAAGTGTCGGTGGTCGGTGGTCTCCAGTGCCAGTACTCTTGTCGGTGTATCTATCTTGAATAACTGCTAAGCTTGTCGCGTTGAACAGATACTTACGCATGATTAGGTTTTGGTCTCCATTAACAAGCTCGAAGGAAGGGTCAAACCCTGATGCATTAATCGGTGGAAAGAACTTGGCAGCGTCGAACCGAGGCATAGATACAATTCTATCTCCACGAGCAACAGCAGCCCAGGTGTCGAGGAACGTAACTACTGATGAGGCATCAACAATCTTGTGGGACAGACCAATCCCAACGACCATACCACCACCGTCAAAGTAAGTGACTTGAGCAAAAGCAATTAGATCAGCGGGTTCGCCAACTTCATGGGGGATCAACTTGTTGAGATGATTGCAATATGGGGTTTGAAGAACTTGGAGCATGGTGCATCTGACCTTAGCTTCGACGAGAGGAACTCCCTCGTCGTTGCAGTCTACGTGAGAGTTACCTACGATACGCCCTGCAAAAGGGTAAAAAAGGGTTAAGGTCTGAGACAAGGATTTCTTCACCCTTTGGTACCTTTCTGCATTGGTGATGTTGGACTTTCTAGGGTAGAAGAGGAACCAGGGTACGTAAAGTCCAATCATGACTTGATCAAGAGATGAGAATTGGCAACGACGCAGATGTTTAGGGGTTGGAGAAGACGGCTTCACCATACTTTGCGAGATCTTATCCACTTGAATCATCATTTTCTCTAACAGATGTCCAACAAGGGCTTAGCTTCTTGCTTAAGAGGTCTTCAATAAGAGAGTGCAATTGAGCATGGGATTTTACTAACAGAGCAATTGAATGAAGCCAAATTGCTACATGATCGTGGTCAATATCATAATATTGTGCCTAAAAATCTACAAAGATACTGGGAAAAGTAGCCTCTTAGGGACGGCTCTTGAAAAGTTTGTCTCCAGTAATTGAAAGAACAGGGGATGGTTGAATGGACCTGGAATTATTAAAGATGAAAGCATCCAACTTAGCCTCCATAGAACACCATCAATTACAGATTTGATTGACATGAAGTTTCGTAGTTGTCCCAAAAGCTGTCAATTAAAAAAAAAATACTACTCAGACACAGGGAAAAGTAGCCTCTTAGTGGATGGCTCTTGACTCTTGAGTGCTAGGAAATTTGGAAAGTTTGTCTTCAATAATTGAAAGAACAGGAGATTGTTGAATGGGCCTGGAATTATTAAAGATGAAAGCATCCAACGTAGCCTTCACTGGAATGACATCCCTAACGATCAGCACCTGAGCAATACCCAGAAATTTCTACCTCTAAAAAAATGGGAAGGAATCCATATAATGCATAAGAACTTTTTAACAAATAATGAGCTCCCTTATCCTTTTGCATAACAACATTATGTTCATCACTCTAATTAACTTAAAGCCTGAGCCTCTTTCGTTTTTGGTTGTATACCGCTTACTTTCTGATGCATATATTTTATTTCCGGTTCATTCAATGATCTTCATTTTTTTTATATAGCTCTGACAATTGACATTAGGATACATATGTGTGAGCTTCAAAATATATGCAGTCGTCCAACAATTGATAACAACGGTTGGATCCTACTAATGAAAGATAGCCGTTTGATATTTCAATTGTCCAAATTTCTTATCTGCGATATCCAAAAGTGGGAAGTAGTCTTTTTTAGTATGTCTATAGGCTTCCTAAATACTTTCTCTTATTAAAATCTTGTTTAATGGGGTAAATTTTTAGTTAAAATAAACAATCGCTATATACATAATTCAAACTCTTGTTATGGTTTTATTGTACACCACGAAAAAAGTTTAAAATGCTCCAATGCTTTAGTGAAGATTAAAATTTTTTAAAAATTATCTATAAAGGAAAGATTAAAAATTTTAAGTTTTTCCATTTTGAATGATAATTACAATTGTTATGCCCGCTAATGTTTTTGGCAATTAAAACATTTAGTAAATTTGCAGCAATAAACAAATAAGGTGAGATTGAGTCATCTTGTTATAATTCTTTTGAGAGAGGATTTATCGTTAATGATTACAACATAGGCTGAAGTTGTTATACGCATTGAGAAATTCACTTGACGAATCTAGAAGACAAATTGAAGCCTCTCAACGAAGTAATAAAAAAGATCCCATTTCAGAAGATCAAAAGTCTTTTGAAAATCAATTTTCAGAGTGTAATTTGATTTGAAACTTCTCTTATAGTAATGATCTTTAAGAATTCTTAGGTAAGAAGGATATGTTTCTAATGCTTCTTCATTTATTAAAAGCATTTTGGGTACAATTAGAAATGGAACTGGTAACATAAATTAGTCTCGACGTTAACATCTTTGAGATAATTTTGTAAATAGTGTTAAAATAGAAAACAGGTCGGTATTAGTTAAATTTTAATGGGTTAAAAATTTTTAGGGACAAGATGATGTTTTTTTAAATTTCCTTTAACATATCTTCTTTTAAAAAGTTAATACTACTTATGTTACTATATCTCCTACCAAATTTCAAAATTTCTGAAAGAAGTGAGCATTGAATCAATCAGGTTTAGGGGCTTTATTTGGTTCATATTGAAAACAACCTCTTTAATGGCAACTATGGTGAATGGCTTTTCAAAAGGGAAGCCAGTTGACGATCAATTATGCTTGAGATAACCTCGATCAGTACTTTGAGGTTACTTGTATGGAAGCTGTTTTATTTCCTAAAGGCAAAAGGAATACCTTGTTGCTAAATTTTTTAGCTACTCTTCATCATTAAAAGCGACTCACAAATCTATAATCACGCTGGGGATTTTTGTTTTTGTTTCTTCTCTGGAGTAGTGCGTTACGGACAAAATTTGGTAGTGAGATCACCCAATAAGTAGAATATTCCAAAGTGAGTTATGGATGATATGTTAGACTAACTTGAAAGCGTTCTTGAATTTTTGAGATTTGTCTGTTAGATATTTTCCTATAGTTGGGCAATAATTAATTGTATTTTAACTGTTTAACTTATCAGTTAAGCTAATCAAATTTAGTCCGGATGAAAATAATATAGTAGCCCAATAAAGTATGTGGGTTAGTGGGCTGAAGTTTAGTGAGAAAAATGGACCTTAGTTAGTATAGACAGAACCCATATTGGACTTGTGATAGAGAGTGACGCGCGCACGGAGGTGATTCGATGAATGGTTGTCTGACAATCCTTGGAAGTTAATGATGGTGGCGTTGGCTTGATGGGTTTTAGGATGTTTGGAAGTTTTGGCAAGGAAGGACAAGGAAGAACAAGATTCAAAATTCAACAAAAATAGGCTACGCAAGGTTCAATCACTACTAGACCTCACGAATACGTGATTCGAGCAACCTAGATGATCGAAACTAAAACCAAGAAGATTGAATCAAACAAACACACCACAATTTGAGAAAATTGATAAGTGGATTATTGATTTATGTTGAAACCAAAACAAGAGGAATAAACCTCACAATAGCTGGCAGCACAATTAAGAAAATCATAAAAGTCCCCTACAATAACCCTAATGAACCTATTTATACCTAAGCTTAATAATAATTACTCAGGCTTTAACATGGATTAGCCCCAAAAAAAGTTGTCTTAACTCAAAATAATTTAAAAGGTCAAATTTATGGGCTTAAGCAAATAAGTGAGCCCATCATAGTTAAAACAACTTGGTCGGCCTATTGCCTCCTGGGCTTAAGTGATGGACTAAAATTAGCCCAAGTCTTCAAGTCCCAAAGGTATCCGGTCCAAGAATTTGAGTTAGATAGATCAATTTGGGCTGGGATCTATAAAATTCTCTTCCAATGGGCTTGGATTGTTCCATCCTCTCCAAAAGATAGTCCACATGTGCATGAAGAGCCTCCTTAAGTCTCTTGGCCTTAGCTCCAATCATGGGCCCAATTGGCTTAGCTAGCTCTCCTCCCTTGCCTCTATCATTCACGCCAACTCCATGGCGATCCGTGCCCCTGCTCACATCAGTCCCTCCTTCCTCAAGAAGATTCTTCCTGGAATCCGAATCCATATCAAAAGAAGATAAGTCAATAACATTGAACGTAGTAGACACATCATACTTACCTAGCAAGTCAATCTGCTAAGTGTTGTCATTGATTTTCTCCACAACTTGGAAAGGATCATCACCCCGTGGGTCTAGCTCGGATTTCTTATGAGTAGGAAAATGCTCCTTCCCAAGGTGTACCTAAACCTAATCTCTAGGTTTGAAAGTCACCAACTTCTGTCCTTTATTGGCTTCACGGGCATGGACGACCTTGTTTCTTTCTTCAATGTGTTGTCATGCCTTCTTATGAATATCCTTCACTATTTCGGCCTTCCTCTTTCCATTTGTACTAGACAACTCATGCAGAGGTAAAGGGACTAAATCGAAATAGTCAAAGGGTTAAACCTATAAACATTCTCAAAAGGTCAGAACCCTATGGTAGAATGTACACATCTATTATATGCAAACTCAATAAATGGCAAGCAATCACCCCAAGTTTTCAAATTTCTCCCTACCATAGCACGCAATAAAGTCCCTAAGGTTCTATACACAACCATAGTTTGTCCATTAGTATGTGGGTGGCAAGTAGTAGAATATAACAGTTTAGTTCCTAACTTTCCCCACAACACACGCCAAAAAGACTCAAAAACTTAGCATCCCTATCCGAAACAATAGACCTAGGAATTCCATGCAATCGGACAACATCTTTAAAGAACAAATCAGCAACATGCACGGCATCATTAATCTTATGGCATGCAATAAAATGCCACATTTTACTAAATCTGTCCACAACAACAAAGATGTTATCAAACCCTCTCTTTGTTCTAGGTAAAACCAAAATAAAGTCCATAGATATATCCATCCAAGGGTCAGTAGGTAAAGGCAAAGGGGTATACAATTCATGAGGTTTAGAAGTGGATTTGGCCTGTCTAAAAGTAATGCATTAGTTACACACACACTCCATATCCTTGCGCATACATGGCTAATGAAAATGTTTGTGCAAGATGTCTAATGTCTTGGCAACCCCAAAATGCCCCATTAACTCACCACAATGGGCCTCATGCATAAACAACTCATGCAAAAAACAATTAGGTGCACACAATTGATTTCCATGATATAAATAATCATCATACCTAAAGTACTTGCGAAATGCACCATGTTCACATGTGACATACACACTAGCAAAATCAACATCAGTGACATACAATTCCTTAATTTGCTCAAATCCCAACAAATTAGAGCTAAGAGTAGACATTAAGGAGTACCTCCTAGATAAGGCATCGGCTGCTACATTTTCCTTCCCTTGCTTGTAGTGCAGCACGTATGGAAAAGTCTCCAAAAACTCCATCCAAGTCGTATGCCTCTTACTCAACTTACCTTGGCTCTTCAAATGCTTAAGCGACTCGTGATCTATTCGAATGACAAACTCCTTTGGTTGAAGGTAGTGCTGCCATACCTCCAATGCTTTCACCATGGCATAGAGTTCCTTGTCATAGGTTGAATAGTTGAGTTGGGCGTCACTCAACTTCTTACTGAAATATATAACTAGTTTTCCTTCTTATAACAACACAACACCTATGCCAATCCTAGAAGCATCACATTCAACTTCAAACATTTTATCAACATTAGGCAAACAAAGAATATGAGTAGAACACAAATTTTCCTTTAACAAGTTAAATGCACGTTCTTGCTCCTCCCCCTTTGTAAAACCTCTCTCTTTCTTAATTACCTTCGTCAAAGGTGCAGCAATGGTAGAGAAAACCTTCACAAACCTTCTATAAAAACTAGCAAGTTCATAAAAACTCCTCACCTCAATCACACTCTTAAACGTCGGCCATTCTTGAATAGCCTTCACCTTCTCATTATCCACTTCAACTCCCTTCGAACTACCTAAAAATCCTAAGAAATTCAACTTATCAATGCAAAATGTACACGTCTTAAGATTCACACACAACTTCTCCTTTCTCGACACATGAAGAACATGCATCACATGCTCTTCCAATGTATTGCTATACACAAGAATGTCATCAAAATAAAGGACCACAAATCTGCCTAGAAATTCATGCAAAACATGATTCATTACCCTCATAAAGGTGCTAGGTGGGTTAGTTAAGCCAAAGGCATCATTAACCACTCATACAACGCATACTTACTTTTAAAAGTAGTTTTTCTTTCATCCCCAGGCTTCATTTGAATTTGATGATAATCACTTTTCAGATCAATTTTTGTGAACATGCACGCACCATGCAATTCATCCAACATGTTGTATAACCTAGGAATGGGATGTCTATACTTTACAGTGATTTTGTTCATAGCTCTGTAATCTACACACATCCTCTACGTTCCATCCTTCTTTGGCACCAACAAGATAGGAATAGCACATGGACTCAAGCTTTCCCTCAAATGACCCTTCTCTAATAACTCATCTACTTACCTTTGAAGCTCCTTTGTCTCCTTAGGATTGCTCCTATAGGCTGGTCGGTTTGGTATTTGAGCTTCGGGCACGAAGTTAATTTGATTCTTAATACCCCGTAAAGGTGGTAGCCCTTTAGGTATTTCCTTAGGAAAGACATCTCCATATTCCTACAAAAGAGACTTAAAAACGCTTGGCAAATCTTGATTAGGGTTAGTATCTGCCATAAAACACTCCCTATATCTCACTATCACAAGTGCTCTTTTCCACTTGCCCTCCTAAAATCTTTTCCCTTAGCAAACAAGTTCACGTTTTTATTTTTTTACTCACTCTTCTTTTCTCTCTCTACACTTTTCTCTCCTGCACATCCCACTTTCTTTTCCTCACTTGTGCAGTCACTCCCCCCATTAGGCCAATCACGTTTTTCTTTTGGGCCTCTTTTCCTTCTGTTTTCTTTGAACCTCACTACTCGAACCCTCCTCACTTTTTATTGCTTTGACCTGACCCAAGTAGAACTTATAGGGTGACAATGATGCAAAGATGAAATTTCTACCCTTAAATTTAAATGAGTACCTATTGGTGTACCCATCATGCTCTATACGCCTATCAAATTGCCATGGTCTCCTTAACAACAAATGACCTGCCTGCACAGGTACCACATGACAAGGTACCTCATCCTAATATCTAACCATTGAAAATGGCACTAACACCTGCTTTGTCACTTTCACCTTACCACTATCATTAAACCATTGTAGCTTATATGGCTCAGGATGCTTCCTACATGTTAACCCTAATTTAGTCACCATAGTCATACTAGCTACATTTGCACAACTACCTCCATCTATGATCAGATTACAAACTTTTCCTCCTACTAAACACCTCAAATGAAATAAGTTTTCTCTCTGATCTAAAGCCTCCTCCTTTACTTGAGCACTCAAAACCCTCCTAACAATAAATGCAGCCCTCTCTATGCAATCATCATCACTATCATTTTCATCACATGGTAAGGGATCACATTCACTATCATCCTAAAACTCAACTACCTCGTTATCCCTCATATACATGACTTTCTTATTAGGGCATTGGGATGCAATATGACCCAAACCTAAACATTTAAAACATTTAACACTAGAATGTTTAGTAGAAGATTCTTGGGTGTTAGGTGTACCTGTTGTTTCAGTCCCTACATTTGGGCCCTTCAGAGTCTCTTTGAAGTTGACACCCTTGTATTTCGATCTCTCCTCCCTTTTGGCGCATCTCGAGTTCCAATTATGGTTAGAACTCATTCCATCCCTTGCTGTCACTCTAGCTTTGAGTTACCTCTCCACTTTCATGGCCATGTTCACTATGTCTTCAATCACTGCATAGTGTTGCAACTCCACCACATTGGCTATCTCTCGATTTGACCCACTTAAGAAACATGCCATAGTAGCCTCTGAGTCCTCCTCAATGTTTGCTCAGATCATGGCTATCTCCATCTCCTTATGGTAGTCCTCCACTGACTTAGACCTTTGTGCGAGTCTTTAGAGCTTTTGGTGAATCTCGCGATAATAATATGAAGGAACAAACCGCTTCCTCATACACGCCTTCATTGCTACCTAAGTAGTGATGGGGTGCTCTCTATTCCTCCTTTGAGATGTCACTAACTGATCTCACCATATTAATGGATAATCAGTGAACTCAATAGTAGTAAACTTTACCTTTTTCTCCTTAAAGAAGTTATGACACTCAAAAATCAAGTCCACTTTTTGCTCCCACTCTAAGTAAGCCTCAGCATCATTCCTACCCTTGAAAGATGGAATTTGCATCTTGATGGATTTGAGGTCTCCATATCGACTGTTGAGCGGTTCTCCTCTCCTAGCCCTCCTAGGCATATGCTCCTTATACTCCTCCTCCTCATCATCAAATCCATCTTCCTCAACCTCATACCATGGTGGTGGCGGTCGACAAAAAAGAAGTGCTTGCTGTCGAAACACAGCCCGGCAAGCTTGAGGTTTATGACATCCTCCATGTCTAAGCTCCACAATCTACTGACCTTGCCTCTCTATGGTCTCCCTTATTTCAGTACAGGTCAGATTGAGCCTCTCAAACTGTTATTGAAAGGCTTTTAAGGTGAGAGCATTCACCTCTCTAATTTGACTCTCATCGTATTCTCCTCCTTCCTGAGATATTGTAATAGCCCAGACCACTTGTGCACAGATATTGTCCACTTTGGGCTTTATGCCCAGCCCAAACTCTCATGATTTTGCTCTTCCCAGCCCAGCCAGGAAAACGCATCTATGGGAAAGAGTTATTCATACCCTTATAAGGCATATTTCGTTCTCCTCTCTAACCGATGTGGGATTCTCACAATAACCCAAAGCTCAGAGTGGACAATATCTATAGGCGGGTGATCTGGGTTATTACAGATGGTATCAGAGTTAGTCTGGACCCATTGTGTCAAAAAAGACACTGGGCCCAAAGGGGGGTGGCCAGCGAGGACACTATGCCCAAAGGGGGGTGGATTGTGAGAATCTCACATCGGTTGGAGAGGAGAAGGAAGTATGCCTTATAAGTGTATAGATATCTCTCCCCGATAGATACATTTTCCCGTCTGGGCTGGAAAGAGCAAAACCATGAGGGTTTGGGCTAGGCCCAAAGCAGACAATATCTGTGGGCGGGTGGTCTGGGCTATTGCAGACATTGTATAGACTAATTTCTTCCTGCAAAACGAATGTTAGCAATAAACAGCCTCACAACACTCCCTCACCTGTTTCACTCAAGTCAAAGTCACTCCCCTGGTGTTTCACAAGTCACAGCTTTTGCCTTCAATTGCACTCACACACTCTTGCCTCTTACCACTTAATTTCCTCTGAAATTCAAGTCATAAGTGGGAACCAAGTTTTTACCGATCAATAATCCCAAAGAAATAGAGTGTATGTTCAAAGAAATTGCAATATGAATCCAATAATTAAGCCACTAGGTGCCCGATTATAGTTCATAACGAGTAAGCAATTCGCACAAGACAATTCATAAGGAAGACTTTCAATTTGAAACTAAAGTATAATCCAACTCCAACGATCAAGTAATGTAATTGAACAATTCGTTCAATAGGCCTTTTTTATTTTTTTGGACAATTTTTCTTAGTCTTTTCTTTTTTTTGTGTTTTTTGAATTCGGTCCAAAACAAACTTTCTGTTCTTTTTTTTAATCTAGGTCAAATACCAATAGAAGAAAAAACAAGGAGGAGAAGAAACCTGAGGCCGAAATTTTCACACCTTAGGTTTGGTTGAAGCCAAGGGGTTTGAAGGGATAAAATTAAATGAAGGTGATGAACAAGCCCTGATTTTGGTTTAAAGTAAAAAAGAATTTATTTTATACCAATGCTATGATACCAATTGACGAGTGCATGGAGGTGATTCGATGAAGGGGTGTCCGACAATCCTTGGAAGTTAATGATGGTGGGGTCGGCTTGATGGGTTTTGGGATGTGTGGAAGTTTCGATAAAGAAGAACAAGGAAGAACAAGATTCAAAATTTAACAACAATAGGATATGCAAGGTTCAATCCCTACTAGACCTCACGAATATGTGATTCGAGCAACTTAGATGATCGGAACTAAAACTAAAAAGGTTGAATCAAATAAACACGCTATAATTTGAGAAAATTGATAAGTGAATTATTGATTCATGTTGAAACTAGAACAGGAGGAATAAACCTCACTATGGCTAGCGGCACAACCGAGAAAATCATTAAAAGTCCCCTATAATAACCCTAATGAACCTATTTTTACCTAGGCTTAATAATAAGTACTCGGGCTTTAACATGGATTAGCCCAAAAAAAAAAGGTGTCTTAACTTAAAATAATTAAAAAGGTATAATTTATAGGTTTAAGCAAATAAGTGAGTTCATCCTAGTCAAAACAACACATGGATGACCTATTGCCTCTTGAGCTTAAATGAGGGACTAAAATTAGCCCAAATCTTTAAGTCTTCAAGTCCTAAGGGTATCCGGTCCAAGGATTTCAGTTAGATGGATCAATTTGGGCTGAAATCCATAAAGCTCTCCTCCAATAGGCTTGGATTGTTCCATCCTCTCCAAAAGATAGCCCACATGAGCATGGAGAGCCTCCTTAAGTCTCTTGTCCCTAGCTCCAATCACGGGCCCAATTGGCATAACTAGCTCTCCTCCCTTGCCTTTGTCATTCACGTCAACTCTATGGAGATCCGTGCTCCTGCTCACATCAGTAAGGCGCGATACATATGCTATATATATGAAGTTAAGATCCCCTGTAGCTGCTTAAGCAAATCATGAGCGTAAAGATACTATGACCAATTTAGATGTTCACGTATTAAGAAAGCTATAAAAAAGCCTTAATGACCTCTTGAGGATCGAATCTTAGTGGATTTGCACTTGTTTCAGCTTCAGAAAACTTGTTTGAAGTCATAAAAATAAAATAAGGTATTTTCTGCATTTCTTCATTTTTTTTCTCTTTCACTTTCAATCTAAGATCCATATCTAAGTCTTGTGTTACGCACTACATATGGTATTAAAGAGGTTACTTGATCAGGAGGATAAAAACGAAGATTTAAATTTTTTTTGGATCTATTACATTGGTAATAAATAAAGTTTAACTCAAAAAAAGGAAATAATGCATTCTAAAGTCATTTTTTAATGAATGTTTAAGCTTCGAACTTGACATGAGAGAGATATTTGAGGTTTTCGTGTCTTATATGGTAAGATCAGTGCTCGGTATCATATTATAGTCACTCCAATTGATATTTTCCACGACAAAAGTCTCAAATAAAGCCCATTAATAATGTTTTTAGCACCAGTATGTGATAATGAAATTGTGCATTCATTAATGGTACATTGTCAGATATTGTATGCCTATACAAAGTGTGAGGATACATGAAGGTGTATCCTTTATGTTTGTGGATCTTTCTGAGTATTGATGAGATTGCAATCACCAAAGTGGCCTTTCAAGTTAGTATTTGAATTGTTCGGCTTACATGTTAAGGGATGTCCCTAGTCTTATATTTGACTATTCTACCCACAAGTGTTGACTTTATATGAGATTTTGAGATGTGCATAAAGGCATAAGATGGAGGACAGTCAATGCTTAAATGATTTATTCACCTATAAGGGGGAGTGTCATGAGAGTTAGTGATGTGTACTCTAATCACTTTTATGTGGAGGTTTGATTTGTATGTATTATGCATTCAACCCATTTGTGTTTCATGATATGGGAGATCAGATTCTCAGTATAGATGTTATTTTATGGCTTTGAGTATTGCTATTATCCTACATTTGTGTTGATCTTTACATTGTCCTTTTGCAGTCACCTTTTCAGTCAGCAACAACAGTGTCACTATTAAAACCCAAACTGGTTTCAATTTTAAAAAGTGGAAAAAGCATGTGGTGTTTTCAATAGAGATGGTAGATATTAATAAGGCCATGATTACAAATAGGTCATCTATACATACATTTGTCAACTCAGAGGCTGAAAGAGTAGTATATAAAGCTTGGGATTGATTAAACATATTGTGTTACCTAACCTTTAAGAGATCCATTCTGAACCATCTACTTAATGGACTTCCAGACATGAACATAGCAAAGGAATTATTGGATAATGTCTCCCAAAGGTACAATATCTCGTCTAATGCAGAGATAAGTACCTTGATCAAAAAGTTGATCTCCATGAAGTATACTAGAGAAGGGGGAGTGCGAGAATACATAATTAGGATGGTCCACTTTAAGAGCAAGCTGAAGATGTTGAATATTCCAATTCTTAATGCCTCAATAGTGCACTAAGCTTTAAACATACTCCTTCAAAATTTGGTATTCTAATCACCACATATAATTCACAGGATGAGGCTTGGGACATTAATGCGTTGATTGCCTATTGTGTTGCAGAGAAGGAGAAGCTAAAGAACATTCCTTATACAGCCTTATTTGTAAAAGCCAAAGGAAAGGGAAAGGTTAAGCCTCAAAGGTACAAAGGTAAGAAATCAAAATCCTCTCCGCATATACGAACTGGTCATTTCTAGTATTGCTAAAGTTCCGCAAGTTGTGAAGAATATAAAGTGTTTTTTCTGTAAGAAGAAGAGAAGTAAAAAGTTCAATTGCTATAAATATAAAGCTTGGAAAGAAAAACTGGAACTATCAGGTAACTCCTTGGCTTATATGATTCATGAATCTAATCTTGCTATTGCCATATTTAGTTCTTGGTGGCTAAATAGTGGAGCATATAATCATATTACCTCCATGATGCAAGGGTTCACATTCAGGAGAAAGCCAAATAAAAGGGAGGAGAAATTGATGGTTGGAAAAAATGAAGTTAGTGTAATGTATATAGGGATATATATTTAAACCTTGATATTAGGTTTGTTCTAGGGATATATATATTTAAACCTTGATATTGGGTTTGTTCTTGTATTACATGACACATTTTATATCCTGTCTTTTCGATAAAATCTGATCTTGGTGTCAATGTTAGACAAAGAAGGTTATCATTTTATCATTGTTCCTTCTGTTATACAGTTATCCTTCCATGCAAAACATATCAGTACTACGTTATTGACGTATGGATTGTATATAATGAGTCTTACCCCTCATAAAATGTATACTTCTTTATATATTATTGAATAGGTTACTCGAAAGAGACCTCAGATAAAGTAAAAGTCTTACATGTTATGGAATAAATGTTTAGGTCACATTTTCATAGAGAGAATTGAGAGATTGATAAAGGATAACATTCTCCCAACTTTATATTTTGAGCATCTGGAAATATATGTTGACTACTGTAGAGGTAAGTTAACTAAAATAAAGAAAAAAGCTTTAACTTGAACATCTAGTTTAATAGATCTCATACATATAGTTATTAGTGGATCTTATACAGCTACCTTGTGTAATTCTAGATTTTTATTGACATTTATTGATGATTATTCCTATTGTGGTTATATGCTCTTACCTAAGAAAAAGTCTAAAGTTCTTGAAAAATTCAAGATTTTTAAGTCTGAAGTGGAGAACCAACTGGGAAACTCTATTAAGATTGTTAGATATGACTGTAAAGGAGAGTATCATGGCAAACATGGGGTTTCTGGATAAGAAAAAGGTTCGTTTGCCAGATATGCAGAATTATGTCGAATAGTGTCTCAATTCACTATGTCGGGAATTCTTGAGCAAAATGGTGTGGTCAAAGGGCATAATTACACCCTGAAGGACATGATGAGGTCAATATAGAGTAGGACTAACCTACCTGATTATCTTTGGGGTGAAGCCATCAAAACAACATTGTATATACTTAATAGAGTCCTAAGAAAGTCAATGTTAAAGACGCCTTTTGAGATCTGGAATGGGTGGAAGCCCATCCTTGCACACATTCATTTATGGAGCTGCCCTATTGAGGTACGCTTGAAGTAAAATGCATGCTCGTTGTACTCATTGCTATTTAGTTTGATGTCCTGACCACTCATAAACAGCTAAGTTTCTGGAATATGATGTCTATGATGAGGGGAGTCCTTCTCACCTTTCAGATGACATGCCTATATAGGAACAGGAACCCACGCTTGTACAAACAGAGATTCTTGAGGTACAAGAACCAATGTAGTTACAAGGATCCACTAAAGTGAGACGAACGACTATTTCATCTGAGTACATAGTCTATTTAGGTGAACAGAATGCAGATCTAGTTACTTTTTCAGAAGTTGTTTTTGGACTTCGTTCAGATTTGTTTGGGGGGGGGGGGGGATGAATTATAAGTTGCAATCTATAAAGCATAACAAGTTATG
>JAOSBN010003208.1:0-19285 GCA_027563595.1 Erythroxylum suave | reverse complement strand
ACGCAGAAGTTATGATCCTTATAAGATAGCAATATGGGTGTTCAATTTTGCATAATTGGTGTATAATTTTGACTGAATGATAACCTTACTTAGATAGTTAAGCTGTATCGATACAGGTCAAATTAGACAAAATTTCTTCATAAAAGTTGTAGGTCTTGATCTTAGCTTTCCAATGGCATACAATTTGTGATTTTTGGATTTCTGGATTGAAAGATATGTTACTTAGAAGTAAGGATGTTTCACTGGGAAAGTTGCGATCGTGACTCAGTATAATCGCGACGTTCCCAAAACTCACCAAATCGCGATCGTGCCACAGAGCTAGCAAAATCACGATCGCGACGTAGCGTGCCACGACAACCCTAGTTGTCCAGAAATTGCGATCGTAACACAGTACGATTGCGACGTTCATCCTTCCTCTGTTTCCCTCCCACGCCCATAAGATGTTTTTTTTAATTTTTTTAAACACCCAAATCTTTTATCATTTGTTTATTTTTGCTATGGAAAATTTTGAATTAAATTGTTGAGTATTGTTTTTATTTTTCCTATGAATTTTGTTTAGTTAATGCAATTATCATCTATTTCTTTTATTTGATATTATTCATTAATTTTTTTATTAATAGATAATTTTTTTATTAAATCATTTTTTAGAGTAATTTAATTATATGTCTAAAATCATTCTATGATCCCACTAACAATTTTTCCGTGTCTAGACTTTAATTAAATTTAATGTTATAATTTATTTTATTGTAATGTTCCCAACTACAATATATTTATTATTATTATTACAAATCAACTTCCAATCGTGACACGTAGTCACCATAAATCCTGTACGGGGACCGGGGCCAACAGCTTATATCAACAACCTTAACCTTATTAGGCTTGAAAGCACCATAATTCAACCATTAAAATGATATTTATTGTTGATAATTGTAGACCAATATTTGCTAAAGAACCATATTCCTTTTCTATATTGATATGGTCTTTTTAGTAAGGATGATCATGAATTACATGCTTTTTGGAAATTGAGCCCCCTAATATCTAATTTACATGGATTATCCTTGTTGGCAACATCATTAGAAGATTGGGGTAAATTTGTTGGTTTTTCTTTACTTATTCGGTTATTAACATAATTAACAAATGTTTTTTTTTGCAAAATTAAATATAGTTTAAGAGCTAATTGTTATTGGTATAACTTGGTGTTTCCTTTAATATCATCTATTTCCATTAGTTAATTGTAATATCCTCTCTTGAATGATTTATAGCTAGAACTCTATAGGCTTTTCTATTGATTTAAAGAGGACTTCCACCGATAGCCTATAACCATAAACTTCTTTACCATGTTTTGATTTTCATCCAAATTTAATATTAGGATAGAATCTGGTAATTCCTAATCCATTTTTACTTTTACATGAACTCTAATGCATCTTATTTACTTCATTGAAGTTGTAGCTTCATCCAATTATATAGGTTTTCCAGTGAAACTTGCTAGATAGTTGAAGTATATTGTCAATCAATACTCCAATGACACATTACGAAAATTAATCCGTATTGGCACATGCATCATCATGAGTTTCTCCATTCGTAGTATTTTTTCCATAAAAGATCTAACTAGTAAGGATTGCCATCTCTAGTTGTCCAAAGAAAACATAAAATTAATTGAACCATTTAATATGTCTCAATAAATACAACTTAAAGGCTTAAGTTCAATTAGACTATGTTTCTTTGTCTGTGCCACTCCATCCTAAATAATTTTACTTTATGGTTCATCTATTTTGGATTTATTTTCATTGCAAATTGACCAAATGTCTAACATCTATGCCAAACAAAGCATTAGTCTCCTTTAACATAATCGTTAACTAAATATAATGGCAACGACAAAAATAAAGAGTTATAATTGATTCTTTCTTAAGAGTCCTATGATATGCTTGTTAAGAATGATGATATTAATACTTTAATTACAAATGCAATTGAATAGGAGGTGTTGAAGCTCATAATAGGGAAAGCACACATTGAATCAAATCTTACAGTTCTTGCTTTAGAATTTAAAGGTATGTTTAAAACTCACTGCTTGAATTCTTGTGAAAGTCTGAGTAAAATTTTAGATACATGGATTGTAGATGCATGCTTGAACACTTTATTAACCTTATTACAAATTAGTTAGGATGTGATTCGAAGTGGCTTTGACGTTATTTGTTTATAAAAATGAATATACATGTGGGTTTTAAGATGGGTTCGTGCTTCCTATTCTAAGCTAGCTTATATTTCTTAAGGACAAAACCTTATGTTGTCATATATCTTATTACAAAGTTTAGCATAGTTTGCTAACTAATGGCATTCTTTAGCAGAATTTAAACTTGGTATGTAAAATTAAATTGATTTATTATTAGTTTATGTACAACTTAAATTTCATTTAGTATTTAAATAATTTAGTTATAATTGTATAGCTACATAGATAAAAGTTGGATCACTCATAAAA
The DNA here is from genome assembly GCA_027563595.1 of Erythroxylum suave. Classification (NCBI taxonomy): domain Eukaryota; kingdom Viridiplantae; phylum Streptophyta; class Magnoliopsida; order Malpighiales; family Erythroxylaceae; genus Erythroxylum; species Erythroxylum suave. The sequence continues at coordinate 16,809 of JAOSBN010003208.1, read as the reverse complement.
AATGTTCCAGCCAATACTGAGAAGGAGTAAAGGCTTTCATGAAATTTGTGAAAGATCAAGTGAGTTTAGAATGTGAAATTCGTTGTCCATGCATAAATTGCTTAAATTTCAACATTCAAAGTCAAGTTGTGGTATATAATCACTTGCTAATCCGAAACATAGATAAATTCTATGCTCAATGGATTAATCACCACAAATGTTCTGAAGCAAGTAATGTTAAAAGTGTTAATACAAGTGAAGACGGTGATAATAATAATGATGTAGATGATATTGATATTAATGATGACGTAAATGATAAAATTGGAGAGATGTCATAGGATGTGGGGAATTATATGAAGACTATGAACGATAATACTTTGCTTAATGCATTTAGTAGAATTACAGAAGATAATTTTGAGAATTTATTGACAGTTGCTTAAGAAGAATCATATTTGGGGTGCTCTAATTTCTCACAGCTATCTTTTGTTGTCAAGTTGTTGTACTTGAAGGTATATAATAGGTAAAGTAACAAATCTTTTAATATGTTGATTGAGTTGTTCAATAATGCATTACTGATTGGCCACAAATTGCCCAAATCTTACTATGAAGCAAAAAATTATTAAAGGACCTTGGGTTATGATGTATATCAATACATGCTTGTAAGTGTGATTGTGCTATCTTTTGGAAGGACATTAAAGATCTTCAAGAAAGTCCTATTTATGGTACATCAAGGTGGTAAGTCGATGATGGAAAAGGAAAAAAGATATCCCATAAAATTTTGAGATACTTCCCTATTAAACAATAACTATAAAGGCTTCTTATGTTAACAAAAACAACTATAGATATGAGGTGGAATAAAAAGAAATGCAATGATGATAACATTATGCATCATCAAGCAGACTTAAAGGCATATGTAAAGAATTTAAAAGGAAGTTTCCATGGTTTGCAAAAGACTTTCATAATGTTTGACTCGGGTTAGCCTCTGATGGATTTAATCCATTTCGTAATATGAGTACTTCTTACTGCATGTGGTCGATAATTCATGCTCCATACAATTTATCCTCATGGAAGTGTATAAAGGAGCCTTTTTATTATTATCTTTACTTATTCTAGGACTTACTACTCCTAGTAAGGATATCCTAATTAATGATTCAAAACATCTATGAAGATAAATTAGGAACTTATCATGTTACTAAAGGTGAAAATTTTAGAATGCATGAGGCTATTTTATGAACTATAAATGATTTTTCAGCTTATGAAAATTTTTCCGGATGGACTACGAAAGGGTATAGGTCTATCTTATGTACAACAAACAAACTCATTCAATGAGGCCACGAAGTAAAATATGTTATATTGGACATCATCATTACTTAAAACATAAGCATAGATGGTGAAGAAGTAAATTGTTTAATAGAAAGCGAACTTTTCTTGATCTTAATTGAAATAAAAAATAATATTTTTCAATTCGTCACATTGGAAGGATTGAGGCATAATCTTGATATTATGCATATTGAAAAAAAAACATTTTTTAAGAATATTTTAGGTAATTTAATAGGAATTAATGTTGTTACTAACATTTATGTTTTTTTAATAAATATCCAACATAATAGCCCCTGGTAGAAACAAAGGAAAGAAGGTGATAGCTATGCTTATAAAATTAAGGGATTTGCATCTTTAACCAGATCAATCAGTTGGTGGCATCAATTCAATTCCTAGCCCACAAAAACATTCTAGCTCAAACAACAATAAAATTAGTCATGCATGTTTAAAATTTCTAACATTGGTAAGTGAATACATACATACATGCATACATACATACATACATGCATACATACATACATACATACATACATACATACATACGTACGTACGTACATACGTACATACATACGTACGTACATACATACATACATACATACATATAATCCTTGTTCATACATTGGCTTCTCCGGTACGAAGTGAGCCACTTCAAATAGGTTCATTGCTCTGACCAAGAATACGATTAATCCAGCATGGGCTACATGAGCTCCCAGTAGTTTACATATATATATATATATATATATATATATATATATATATATCTTTTCTTACCATATTCTTTTTTAGCCATAGGAAATAAAGCTTGTTTTAGTACGTTACCGCAACAAAACACCAATAATATTCTGCCTTTAAGTCATACACAACTTCATTTTGCCTCAAACAACAATGAATCAACCAGTGCAAGTTTGTTAATCTTTAACACCTTCAACTAAACTTGTACTTAAATATATATTTATATATTCGAACATTTCTTTATCATTATTGATTTAGGTAAAACTTGAGGTTATGAATTACAACAAGTGAAAGTTGTAACGAGTTGCAAGTTATCAATAAATATGGATACTCAACAAGGTCCTCCTATAGACAAGGTCCAATCTTTAAAATTATCAAGTGAGTTAGAGATTGTTGCTAGAATATAATTATCTTGTATGAAACATGTTAAGGACTTGATGGAAGACAACTTGTTTGAAAAAACTTCGGATAAAGTTGTGGTAATTTTTCAAAATATTTAACCATGCAATATTATTTCAATGATTTTAAGATTAATTACGCTTTTATTTATTGTTCATAGTTGAAATTGAATATTATAGATATTGAGAACTCAGATGTTTCAAACTATGTTATTTCATTATTGAAACAAAAGATCACAGATCACAGTTTCAAGTTGCATAAGTATTATAAATATTTTCCTTCTGATGCAGAGGCACGAAGACATATCCTTGAATGAATTTCCAGAGAAAATTGGAATCATTTGTGTGATTATTGGGCTAACCCAAAAGTTCAGGTTTGTTTTCTTTTCCTTCACATTTGGTTCCATTAATCTTGTTAGATGATTAACGACTACGTTGTCTTTTTCCTTTATTTAGGAAAATTATAAGAAGGCAAAGGTTAGTAGAGTAAGAATGAAAACACCTCACAATCAAGGTTCAAAGTCATTTATAGTTGTTTGAAATGAATACGTAAGATTTTTGCTTGCAAGTTATACTTATATCAATAAATACTACATTATTTGTTGTGCCTTGTATTTTTCTTTAATAAAATAGAGTGAGAAGGAATTACCAGGGTAAGAATATGATATGATCATAGTATATAAAGTTACTCACTATAAGAAAGGTAGAGGATGGATGTTAGAAGAAGCAGAAGGCAATTATGTAAATATAAAAATTTGTTCAATATTTGAGGTCATTTATTAATGTCGTGGTAACTTGTCATATTTTGGTTAAATATTGGTTTTCTTTTTTTAATTTTAGAATAAGTTACAAAAGCTATTAAAGAAATATATGTTTAAGCAGAATGAGCTTAGTGAAAAAGACATTTGTGATACAGTATTTGGTACACATTTTGGTTATATGAAAGCTTTTAGCTATCATCCTATGTCAAATGTGTCAACCTCAACATATAAAACAATTATTCAACACCATCAAAAGGAAAACAACAAGCTTAGAGTTGTATTAAAAGATGAAGTAATAAAGGGATAAGAAACTCTAGGAAAATTAGCAAAACATGATATGTTATTTGGAAGATTACTTGTCCCAAATTATGATAGAAATGAAGAGGAAAGCAAAGGGTATTATTTCTATCTCCTATAATTTTTTCTTTCAATTCGTGTATGCATTATAATTTAAATTTCATATTTTTTCTCATATTACAAAATGGATGAAGATGCAGTTAATGAGTGCTTATGTAATGAATGGTAAAGTTATGTGTTGTTTGCTTTAAGAACTAAATATTTATTGTTTCAATACTCATAATATTTTTCGGTACTCTCAGAAATCAAACTTGAATAAACTTGTAGTTAAACAATGTTATTTGGACTCTAAAGCTCTTCTATCATGATGTGATTGTATCTCATGCAACTTCTATCTATTATCCAACCTTTTAAACTTCAAAGGATAAGATTTTTAAACCACGCATTGCTCCCATATAGCTGTGTATAGTGATTATGTCCCTTAAAAAGTCAATGTTACTATGATATATGTTCTTAGTGACTTACAGGATGAACAAACATGTTCATATCCTCCACTTACATGATCGTGTCTAACTCTATATGGGCTTGTCTGTCCTCAAGCATCATCCTTCAACTTGTTACATAAGCTTACACGTTCATCCACAATTAAGTTTACCATTGACAGGCGTATACTACAGAAACAACTTTAGCTCATTAATTTCTACCTTAAATCTACCCAATATTTGTTCTTTTGGATCCATGAATAGAACTAACACTTATAGAGCCTAAATTTAGTGAAATTAAATGAACAAAAATCTTTAAAATAGGCCTAAACCTACAACAATAATATCTAGATATTCTGAGTAATACATAGGATGCGACTCATCTCGATCATATTACACTTGATGTTCACCATACCATGCCAGTTCATGTCCTTTTCCTTATTCAACTACAAGCTAATCAATGGAAGTTAAAACAAGGGTGGAATTCATAGCACTGAATGATAAATTGTTGAAAGTAGTATCATCTTCTTTGATGTGATTTGCACCCATCTCATGCTTGTAGAAGATTATGTCTCTACTTTAAATAGCCTTCTGCTTTTTTGGGGTCACAGAGCTTATAACCAATCTCCTTATCTCTATATTTAACAAATACATAAGGAGTAGTCTTTCAATCTAACTTCGATCTCTGCTCCTTTGTTATATGCTTAAAAGCTTTGCATTTGAACACCTTTAAATATGAATATGTTGGATCCTTCTCTTTCCATATTCCCTCAAATATGTCAAGATTTAATGGAACAAATGGAGTTATGTTGATCATGTATACTGGGGTTCAGACTGCCTCAACCCAAGGACTTTGATAGTTTTGACATTAAGAGCATACACTGAACCTTCTTCATAATAGTTTTATTCATTCTTTTGACAACACCAATATGATGTGGGGTACTAAGTTTTATCTTCTTTTATCTTATGACATGTATCGCACAATATCCCTAAAACTAGGAATGTCAAAATCAGCCCTTCTTTATTTTCAAAACGACGTTATTTTGACAAAAATGATGTCGTTTTGAAAGTTTTTATTTAAAAAATCAAATGACGGGCCAAGCAGACCTGGCCCTCCTATGACCCGATGGGCCCATTGACATCCCTACCTCAAACTCGTCACAAGTGTACTAGCCTACAGTGTCACTTTAGAGACAATTCAACTTTCTCTCCATCTTCCTTTCCATTATGGCATGAAATTTTTAAAAGGTCTCAAACACCTAACTTTTCATTTTCACCATGAAGACTTAAGTCTTGTGAGTAACATCACTAACAAAAGTAAAATAGTACTTATTACTACCCAAGGGACCACACATGTTGGTGTACACCAACTTCAACTCAGTATTCCTTCTACTAGACCTTTTATAGAAAGACATTCAATGTTGCTTTTTAGCCACACAATGATCACAGGAGTTAAGAGAAACAATGGTTCACAGGGATAAGAGATTTTCTAGGTAGCAATCTGATCTTTTTCTCGCTAAAATGTCCCAATTTCTAGAGCTATAAATATGTAGAAGAATCTCCTTAACAACATACAGCTCTCTAGAACACACTTTCAACTGTGTCTCGTATAAGGTCCAACACAATCTACTATAAGCAATCGTTAATGCTGCTTTAGAAAACTTTCATTTTCCATCTGCATACATATGTTGATATCCTTCTTAATCGAGTACAATACCTGAAAATAAATTGAGACGCAAGTTAAGAATGTGTCAGACTCCTTTCAAGGTTAATATGCACTTAATGTTTATTTGAATCTGACTGTCACCAGTATTGACAATGCTAGAACTCTGATATTTCATCTTCACACTTCTGAAAATCACCACTTTGATAACCGAGGAGGTATTCCCTCTTCTGAACACAATGATACGAAGCCCCTTTATTGATAAGCCATTCAAAATCTAAATGACTAATATAGAGATACTAACTAGTTCCACAAATCAATAATTCCTCATCATCTGTGCTTGATGCTTGCTGTAGTGTAATTGTGATCTCTATCTTTTTGGTAATCTTGCTTCTTCTAATCTCTTTTCCACTTGCAACAAAGCTTCTTAGACTTGCCTTGCATTTTGAAACCTTTACTCTTGTGTCCTTCTTCGTTCTCTACCGCAAGAGCCTGTATGTTGTCAACACAAATCTCCTTCCTCATAACATCCTTATTAAAGTCTTTTTAGTCACTTCCAAAGAAGCATACGATCTAGAGCGGAGTTGTTGATCGTCACAACCAAAGTTTCCCAATTATCCGACAAGAAACTAACTAAAAAAGGGCTTATAGCTCATTATCAAAGATGATCTTCATTATAATCAACTTGTTGATGAAATCCCAAAAATCATTAAGATGTTTTGATATTGATTTCCCAACCTCCAACTTTAGGTTTACAAGCCTTTTAATTAAGTAGGTTTTGTTGTGAGTGACTTTCCACTTATAAACACCCTCTAATTTCTTCCACAACTCAAAAGGATTCATCTATTGAGATATTTGATTAAATATGTTGATATCAATCTATTATCTAATAATTCTCAAGGTTTTTCACTTCATATTTTCCTATTCTTTATCTAAAATCTTCTCTAACTTAGATAAGACATTGTCTGTTACACTTTTATCCAAAACGATTGTGTAATAGAGATCCTTGCAATACAAGAGACTTCCATCATATGTCTCTATATTGAGTATTGGTCCACGTCAATCTGGATGATTTAATCAACCTTTTTTTAGATGAAATAGAGGATATCCTAAAAGGGAGAGAGAATAGGGAAATTTTATATGAACCAATAAATCTGAAAAGTTGTATGTGCTTATCAGCGCCTAACCCTGAGATGTGGGTCATACAAGGCACATTAGCATGGCATACTTCTCTTGTTCGAGCTTATGTTGGATTTGCTACTGCAAAATAAAACAAAATGGGATAACATGTTCACTACGACATGAGTTCAAGTATTATAAGTTTTTCTTTATAGGAAAATCCGTGAATTTGATCAATTACTCTTTGCGCTTCTATTCAGGTTCATGGTTTTTCTTGGATATATGGTTCGTCTAGTGGAGTGATGAACTGTGTAAAGATAAAAAAGAAAATCAATGATGAAAGCACTCTAATTCAAAAGGTTCTAAAAATTGTCAAACATATCTTGCTCCAATTCATTTTTTTCCTCCTACTATTGCGAGGCTTATCATTTCAATCAAAATAATGAAGGTTTGTTGGTTTTATTCAATAGCAAATCCTCTCTATTTGTAATTAAATAGCCAAATATAGAAAGCTTTGTTGTTTTTAGGATCTGTGAGATCTTAAATCAACTTATTAGTCTTATGATATGTCTTATTATGGAAAGTGAGACCAATATCCTTACAAAAAAATAAAAAAGGGGAGATAGTCAAGATATTCTACATAATATTACTATTAAAATGATCAATATGTAGAATCAAAACAAGTGATTGGTATGTCCAAATAGTCCAAATTCTCGGTAGTTAGTTGAAACTGCTTTAAGTTAGGATGATTAATCAACTTTAGGTTTGAGTCTATGCAGGATTATACACGAAAGATCCTTTTTTGGCCGTCTCTGGACTGGTATGGAATGAACTTATAATCATGGAATTAATTCGATTATCACATTATAGATTATAAATTCATAGCCTTAGCCCATTTCCGTTTTAGGCAGGACAGATCTATGGATACCCATATAACCATCAAAGACTATTAAAGTGACTAATTCGTAGATCTAGGCCATTTCCCTCTCAACAATGAAACTTATCTCTCATCATCTCACAAGTCGAGCTTAACCCCTATTATTATGATGTTCATATTGAAAATAATCAAAAATCCATCAATTAGTATAAATAAAGATTAAATTTCCAAGAAATCACTTTATCTAATACTAGAGGATAAATTGGTGTACTACCAAATAACACCTTATTACCAATATGGTGGATATTGGTATTTTGGGAATATGCCTTAACAACCAATGGTTAACGAAGCCCTTTCATTCTCACTAATATTCATTATTACTAAAGCTAACAAAAAAAGTTCTTCCAAACTTGAGTGTGTATATCCATTAATCATATAAATCTAACTTCAATAAAATTGTAGTTAAACACTACTATTTGGACTCTAAAACTCTTATACTATCAAGTGTTTTTTTCATCCGCAAAGTTTGTCTCTACTTTAAAGGATATGATTTTAAACTGCACATGGCCTGCACACGGTCGTGTGTGGTGACTGTGTCCTTCAAAAACTCAACTTCACTTTGATACAAGGTTCTAATGACTTACACGATTAGCGAACATGGTCATTTCCTCCACTTATACTACCATGTCTGAGTCCAAGTGAGCGTGTCTATCCTCAAGTGTCATCCTTCAACTTGTACACAATTATAGAAGCTCACACATTCATCTGCACAGCAATGTCCACCATTGACACAAGTGTGTGCAACCTTAACACGAGCAAATACTCCAAAAATAGCTGCAACTCATCGATTTTCTGCTCAAATCTGCTTGATCTTCATTCTTTTTGATCCACAAAGACAACTAACATTTATAAAGCCAAATTTTAGTGGAATTAAATGAACAAACATCTCTAAAATGTGGTTGGAACCACAACAACCCAAAAGTTATTAAAAAATGAGCAAAATGATGTCATTTTCTATTTTTAATTTTAAAAATAAAAAAGCTCGATCGAGCTTGGGCTCAGATCAAGTACCTCAAGCTTAATCGGTCTTTGGATCGAGCTCAACCCTACCTGACTCATTATTATCCCTAGTAATATCTAAATTCTTTCACATGAATAATATCTAACAGATGCTTACACATATCTTAATTGGTAATCAACCTCCAATTTTTCACTTGATTATATTGGTAAATTGATTTTTTATTGTTTTAAAAACATAATTTTATTTGTAAATATACCTCTATCAAGTATTTTGTCTTTTTAACGAGTCTAGTAGTAAAAATATTTTTGACGAAAATTAGTATAGAAAAACTCTGCATTTTATTGAGTTCAATCGCAATTAAAAATTTTGGAAGGAATCCTACCACAACAAAATCTATTGAAGGGACTTTAAAAGCCAATTTAAAGAAAAATATTTACAAAGAGAAAAATATAATTAGGAAAATAGAAAAATCAGCACACATATACTCATATAAAATATAGATTTAAGAATAGAAAAGGAAAGAAAGGAATAAAAAGGTATATATATATACAAAACATGATTTTTAGAAATGTGTAATTAATATTTAAATTTTGACATACTTGTGGGTTGAAAAAGATATTTAAAAGATAAATAGAAATATATTTAACGACCACGTCTTTCTAATCTTTTTAGACCCGTGCATCAGGCGGGTCGCTATATGAGACTATTTTTCGGGGTCTAGGCAACGGACCGTGTGTTTAATAATTCTAGGCGGATTTCAACCTTCAAAGCCATGGCTCGGTCAAACCATAAGCTATTAGTCTTGGCTTCGTTCAAAGGCTCAAGAACATAAACCCAGTTCCATACGCAGAGATCATGTACCCTCTGCCCGTCTATATATATCTGTCTTCACTTTCATGGCTACGACATGCAAAATCCATTTTAATCTATTGCTTTAAAACTCATTGACGAGCCAGTGAAGAAGGCATTTAGTAACAATCTTCTGTCAAAGTTTGCTCATAAATACCAAACCAAAGAAAAGAGATGGCAGCCTGTAACCCTAAAACCACCTTAGTCGTTTTATTCCTTTCGTCAATCTTCATAGTTTCTTTTGAACAAGCCGAAATGAGGCCGCCTGGGGACGAGCAACTCATGTGGAAGCAACAAGGATTAGTGTTACAGTCTCTGCCGAAAGGTGATCCTACAAATCCAAGTCCCAACCCATGCTCTTACGTCCCTAATCGTGGCAAAGGGAGTTGCACCTTGAACGGAATGAATGTCGCCGGCAGTGTCGTCCGTTCATCTCCTGCTTTCCCCGGAATCGTCGACGATGTTGGCGTCGCTTCCACTACTGCTAGCGGGAGCGAACACGACTACCAGCATCAAAGTTCGTCAGCTTCCATCTGAAGTTCGTATGCCTTATGCGTGCAACTGACCCGAGGACCCATCTCATGACACGTAATAAACATGACCAAATTACAATCCACTAGCTTCTCTGTCTACAAAGAAGTTCATAGGTTATAGATTTTCTCGTTTGTTTTTTCTGTCTTTTGGGACAGTGGATGGCAACTTATGGAGTCAAGCTTGGATGGCTCAACTGAGTTAACAACTGATCATTCCACCCCAATTGTATGACTTTACCATTGTTTATTCCTTTTGAAAGAGTTCCACAATAATTCCAAACACATGTTCTCTCTTTCCTTGTGCATATATTGGCAAGTTTCTTTCGCTACTGCATTCTCTTTGTATGAATAACGAAGAATAGTTTATATCAACTTTCATGAATCCATTTCTGGAAACTAATCTAAGCATAGGTATAAACATCTCTCTAAATCAATATAGGAACGTATAATTTTTCCAAGAAAATTCAGGAAAGTTATACATTCTTATTTAAAATTTTAATTGGTTGAGGTTTTGTTTAAAATTTGGCTGGATGATAAAAATTCTAGTTCAAATTATATTCAACGGTTCATCATACATAATTGAGTGAATGAATTAATTAGACACTAGTGAAAACCTACATATGCTTAATTTTAGAAACAAATATAGATATATCTTATATAATTTTGACATATTCTCTTATATCATAATTTAAAATATAATATAATTATAGACTACAACATAAGTTTGGTTTCTTGAAAAATAAATATCATATTTAAATTTTGACATATTCTCTTATATTATAATTTAAAATGATATAATCGATCGTTGGCGGAAGATGTGTAAGGAATTGAAAGAAAAAAAGTTGTAGTAAAAAGGTATGGTATTCGGGGCATTTGCCTTATATGTGCAAATAAAAATCGGACGAATATTTACTCGGAATAGAGTACAAACCTAAAAATAATTGAAAACCAAACTTATAGACTACAACATAAGTTTGGTTTCTTTAAAAATAAATATCATTTTAAATTAGACTACAACATATGTCAAAATTTAAAATGATATCTATTTTTCAAGAAACCAAACTTATGTTGTAGTCTATAAGTTTGATTTTTCAATTATTTTTAAGTTTGTGCTCTACTCCAAGTAAAGTTAACATACTATTGCAATTTTTATCTTAATCAAATTTGAGTTGTAAAGTTAAATTGCATAAAAATTAGAATTAGGCTCAAATTTTATCGGGAAGAATAGTTAACATACTATTGACTCGTTCCTGCAATTTTGTTCTTCTTTCATGTGGTGATGACTGCCCTCCAACAGCCAATTGCATTCGCATAAAGGAAGAAACTTTATTGTAATTGCGACGGAGGCGGTCACTATCACGCAATGTCCCAGTCCTCGATCTCGACAAGATCAATGTCAATTTACCGATCCTACATCCTACAAACTTATACAAACCTTGCGTAGGCTTGGACTTGGCAAGAAAAGAAAGATATATGCCCAAGACTTATTCTTAATCTGTCTTATTTTGTCTCATTTTGTTTTTTATGAAGATCCACTTTTAATACTTATAAAAATTAAAAAGAGACAAAATATTAGGAACTGACTCTAATCTTTCCCCTAATCTTTCCTCAAATGTAATATTCCTCAACCCTGATTATTAGACACTGGCATCACACATCATCTTGCATTTGACATGAAAAATTTAGCTATCCATTCAAGTATAGGGTTCAGATAAAGTCAAAATAGGGAATTGATAACACCTTTTAATTTCTCATGCTTCACCTCAGTTTCTTTCTCACACTAATGCTCTGATCTTCGTAATATTTATGTGTAGCGCTTGCAATAACTTACATTCTATGTCTTCTTCTACTAAAACTAACGTGTATGGTGAGTTTCTCTCTCTTTTTTGTTTTTGAAACCACGAGGGCTTTGCTTCGTATAGGCCATAATGACAATGGTCCCTGCCCTTGCCACTTGAGCCGTCTCATAAAATATCTAGTTCTGTGAAACCCCATTTGTATTTGATCTCGACGTGGCATCTTTGTTTAAGACATGCTTCTTCTTGCACCATTCGTTAAGCTCTTATCGAGAGTTCTATTAGTTTTTCTTTAATGATCAGACAATGCCTTACGTTATGCATATAAAGTTAGTAAAATTCGTTAATTGGAAGATATTGAAGATCATGAATAGGAGCAACTGCAAGCATGAACATATGAAATTATACGATTATGTTTGACAAACGAGATTAAATACCACATTATAGAAATTGCATCTCCTACAACGATATGAAATAAGTTAAAGAATCAATACATGTTGAAATCTCTCAAAACAAGTTGAATCTAAGCAGAGACTAATCAAGCTAAAAATGCAATAGGAAATAGATATAGAACAATATATTAATTCATCCAATGAAACATTCAGTGACCTACTAAGGTTCAAGATGATTATTGTAAACGAAGACAAAGCAATGATTTTGCTTTGTTTTCTACCTTTTTCTTAAGAACGCCTGGTTATCATGCTTTTATCAGGTAAGGAGATAGTTGCCTTGGAGGACATCACTATTGCTCTATTGACCTACAACCAACATAGAATCAATATCGGTGAAAGCTCTCAAGTTGAAGGCCTATATGTAAGGAAAAATCAGGACCATAAAAAAGGTAGAGGCAAGATGGCTCGTCTAAGCAAAGTTCTAGGTCGAAATTCAAAGATAAAAGGACAGTTCGATACCAATATCACCAAATTGGACATAACAAAAGGAATTGACCAAATAAGAAGCAGCGAGACAAAGAGAAAATTAATGATCCGTCAAGGTTTGTCAATGAACTGCAAAGTAGAAACTTGAATTGCATTAATGGAGACATACTCTACATTTCAATCATTCAACTTCAAGACTCATAAATTTTTTTATATAGGATGTTCATGTTATATGAAACCTAAAAACATTGGTTGGTGTCATATACACCAGGCAACTTTGGAAGAATCCAGTTATGAGATAATAAAACTTGAAAAATTGTACATAATAGGACAAGTCATGATTAAGATGTTTAATAATGCAATTAGGATGTTAAATGGTATATGATATGTACCAAATTTGAGGAATAATTTGATCTCTTTGAAAACCTTACATGCAAAATGGTTTAAGATGTAAAACCAATGAAAATAATATTAAGATAGTAAAGAGTGTGATGGCTGTGATGAAATGATCAAAATTTGAAACAAAGATCTATAAACTGATAAGGGGTATAGTTGTAAATTGAGAAAATATAGTCATTAAGATGAACATCTTCCATAGATATGATTGCTTACAGGTCTGAAGAACTTTTGAAAATTGATCTAGAAAGTCTAGGACATTGTGAAGAAAATTAAACTAGAAAGTCTACAAAAGTGTGTATAAAATTAATCTAGAGGGCCTAGAAAAGTACGTGCAATTAATTATGAAGAAATATTTTATAAAAATTCTACGTACAAAATGATATAAACTATGGAGTAAAACAATTACTGAGCAAAATATCTTGAATATTTTAGAAGTCACCATCAATTTTCTAAGACAATAAATAGGCCTGAAATGTATGCTATTAAAGTAAGAAGAAGAACATTTTAAGCATATTTCAAGCCAAAGCAATAAAACTCTTCTTGTACAAATACTTCTATTCCCTTCTCACATCCTCATAATCTTAATAGTGGTATCAGAGTAATGTTGATCCTTCTCAATGGCCTTCATTGCTTTACCTAATTTACCAACATTCAACTATGTTCAAACCTTAATTCTCATTTTTGATGAGGAAGTATATAATTATTGAAGCATCCAAATAAAGATTGTATTCATCTCACAAGACTTGTGGGATGTTATAAAGAGTGGTTATGAAATCCCAATAAGCCAAGAAGAATTAGTTATATAGACAAAAGTACAACACAATGATTAAAAAACTCATCCAGTTAAATCGTTCAGCCGTCAAAACCTTAGATCGTCTATTTTTTATTTGATTTACTTTAATAACTCTTATTGTTAAAAAAATGATCAATTTATTAATTGATCAATCAATTTTTATAAATTAATAAGTCCTTATAAACTAAAATAAATCAATTAATTTTATTTAACAATCTATTTTTCAATTAAATTTCAAATTCTTTGATATTTAAAGACATTTTCTTTTAATCATATTTCAAAATTTTAATTTTAATTAATTTTTAGGCAATTTTATGACAATTCTAATACCAGTTGAACTTTTTAAACTTTAAACCTCTTATCTTATTTATTTAACTTCTGGTTCAATTTCTAAAAAATTGACACAATAAAAGAAGTATAGAAAAAATAAGCAATATGATGCCAAGGCTTTGCTATTCATCCAACAAAGAGTTAGCAAGGAGATTTTTCTAAGGATTATGCAAGCAAGCAAAGCAAAAGAGGTGTGAGAGATACTCAAAAATGAGTTCAAAGGCATGGATGAGGCAATATCCATCAAACTTCAATCCTTATTTAAAGATTTTGACACACTGCTAATGTGGGGAGATGAATCGATACAATCTTTCTTTTTATCGTATCTCAAACATTTTTCGATCAAATTACAAGTTATAGGGTATGATAGAAGATTAGAAAATAATATGAAAAATATTAAGAAGTCTTCCTGTAAATATGACCTTATTATGGCTAGTATAGAAGAATCAAAAGATTTATCAAAAGTCATTCTAGTGGAATTAATGGCTCTCTAAAAGCTCATGAAGCTAGACTAAAAATATTTGAGCAGTCACTAGAGCAAGCATTTTACACAAAAACAAATATCTCCAAAAATGATGGAGATAGGAAAAATAGACACAGTAAAAATTCTCAAAGAAGAGGAGCATTTTCTAGCCATGGTAAGGGTAGAGGAAAGCAACGGAGCAATGACACATCAAGCTCTTATTACAAATTGTGCAAGGAAACTAGTCATGATACAAAATATTATCAATACAAATGAAAAAAGTGTAAAATACACGTTCATTATGAAAAAGATTGTTGATACTAATAAAAGGAAAAAGGCAAATTTTCCAAAAAATAATGAATGTTTTTATCACACAGTATACTCTGTGCAATCTTTAATGGTTATTTAAACCATATGATTAAGAACAAGAGCTTTATGCAACTAGATGAAAGTGTGAAATCCCAAGTTACACTTAGCGATAGAAATATACACACTGTTGAACGATAAGGCCCTATTATTGTTAAATTCCAATATATCTTTGATGTTTTTATGTTGCCAGGTCTTACTCAAAATCTATTAAGTATAGGCCAATTAATTTGGAAAATTTATCCATTAATGAAAATATGTTCTAGATATTGTAGAATTTGTTGGTCTTCTTGGAACAAAATTTGCAACTACACCTTTACCTCATAAGTTCAAAATTGAAAATCCTAATTCCTCTTGGTTTCCTAAAGTTGATCATTATAGGCATTTAATTGGCAAGCTCTTATATTTAGGTTTTACTTGTCCTGATATCACTTATGACACTCAACAATTGAGCAAATATGTTCATTCTTTCACACAACATCATTGGTCTACTGCCTTACATGTCTTAAAATATCCCAAAGGTTCACCATCCAAAGGTCTCTTCTTTCCTATTGTCAATGATTTTTAACTTCGGGCATTTTTGTGATGTAGATTGGGCATCTTGTCCTGTTACAAGAAGATCTGTTACTGGTTATTATTATATTTTCTAGGCCCTGCTTTGATCTTTTGGAAAATTAAAAGTAGACTACTATTTCATGATCCTCTGTTGAAGCTAAATATATGATTTTATCTTCAATTGTATGTGAACTTCAATTGATCTCCTACTTGTTTCACAATCTTTCCATTGAATTTTTGAACCAATTTCTTTATGGTATGATAACCAGACTTCCATTTATATCACCTCTAACCTTGTTTTTAACGAACAAACTAAACATCTTGAAATTGATTGTCACTTAGTTTGCGATAATTCAAGCAAGCATATGTTCCTTCTCAATTTATTCCTTCACAGTAGTAGCCAATTAATTTATTTACTAAGTAGAGTATGTAATCTATTAGAAGTTAGTTTGTTATGATTTAGTTAAAAAAGTGAGGAGTGAGGAGGTTGTTAGAGAAAGTAGTTACAAAGAGTGAAAGAAATATAGTTTGATATAATTTTGGAAATATAGTTTGTTAATCATCTTTTATAAAAAATTATCTGTACTTTTCATTTTAATACATATGGAAGCATTTTCCATTTTCTTCTGTTATTTCATATTAAATCCCAACAATTTGCTTCTAGTCCTTTCAACAATTTGCCACTAGTCTTTTTCAGTTTTGTCGGCTTTCTTGAAACTAATCATTTTTCTGATGCCATCTGCAATAAACAATTCGATCGTTTCTCTTTTCTATTCTTGTTGTTTTCTTTCTCTTCTTTAATCTTGTTCCTTCTCTTGATTTCGTTCCATTTCTTGAAATGGTTCTTTGGCTCCTATGTCTTCTACAGTTGTGTTGCCTTTTTGTGTTATTCCTAAGACAATGAGTGTAACATCCCGTGGGAGGTTAGAATAGTAAATATGAGTGATTAATGAGAGCTTAGAATGTATTTTTCATGCTCATGCATTATATGATATGCTCATATTCATGAATATTGAATTTTTGCACATAAAAATAATTATACATGCATTCATAGACATTCCGGGTATAATGGATTTATAATTGAATTGTGAATGTGATTTTGTGGAGAATTGTGGTTTTTGTATGTTGAAAAATTGATTTGGAGAGTGTATTTAGTGATTTAGAATTTTTGGAGATTTTTAGAAAATTTCTAAAAATT
>JAOSBN010003170.1:0-19289 GCA_027563595.1 Erythroxylum suave | reverse complement strand
GCTAAAGACATCATATGGTGTTCTTTAGCTATTCCTCATAGTCAAGGAATAATAAAACCTAAGAATATCTATTCTACTTATTTTTATCTAACCAAACACAAGAATAAGTAAAGGTTAGGAATAGAGTAGGAATAGAATTTCTATTCCATTGAACCAAACATGCCATAAGAGTGTTATAGCATAGTAACCTCTTGATAACATACTAATATGTGAAGCTTGAGTTTAATAAAAACCTGTTAAATTAGAGTTTAATAACAATTAGTTAATTTTGGGAATTTGGTAATCCAGAGTGAAGATAATAAATTGTAATATCTTGCATCACTTTTTAAGTTTTACGATAGATGTGAGGAGTAGTGGAAGACCTGTTTACAGGACGCAACATGAGATTCCTTCTCTTACGAGCTGGTGTTCTATGTCTCGGTAACAAAAGGGGAAAAGACACTCATGTGGTTCATTAAGACCAGCTTTAAAGTGTGGTTTAAGGTGATAGAATTGAACCAAAATGGTTAAACGTATTATTACTAATGAGCGTGTATATATATACAAGGAGTATTGTGCTAAAAGGAAACCATATGACTAAGGTAATACAGTAATAATACATATAAGGAATTATTTCCTCTATACGCCCCCTCAAGATGGACGACGGTAGGTCAATCCAATTTTATCACGCAAAGGCAGGAGATTTGGACGAGGCAGAGGCTTGGTAAGAGCATCTGTAAGCTGATCAGCAGAGGAGACATGCGAGACTCGGAGCAAACCCGGGTGAACCTGTTCACAAATGAAGTGAAAATCCAAGGCAATGTGCTTCATGCTTGAATGAAAAACAGGATTAGACCAAAGATAGGTAGCGCCAACATTATCACAGTAAATAGTAGGGATTGTAGCCAACGGAATTCGCAACTCCGCAAGTAAGGAACACAACTACCGGATCTCAGAGGCGGTTGAAGCAACAGACCAGCCTCAGTAGAGGAACAAGCAACAGTGCGCTGTTTCCTCGATCACCAAGAAAATAGTGCTCCCCCCAAGATAAACAATACACGCACTGGTAGAAGTGTAATCATCTTCGTTTCCGACCCAGTCAGAGTCTGAGAAAGCATGCAGGGAAATCTAAGGAACACGCCGTAGCAATAAACCAAGATCAAGGGTGTCACACAAATAATGAAGGAGACGCTTGGTAGCTAGCCAATGAGCAGTAGTAGGGCGATGCAGAAACTGTGACAGCTTGTTCACAGTAAAGGCAATGTCTGGACGAGTGAGAGAAAGATACTGCAGACTACCAACAATGGCATGATAGTTAGACGCATTATCAAGAGAGGTACCTGGGGTCAAAGTCAATAAACAGTCAGTAGTAAGGAGAGTAAGAATAGGCTTAGCATCAAGCATATTAGTCCGCTGAAGAAGATCCAGAATGTATTTCCTCTTAGACAAAAGAAGACCCTACGAATGAGAAAGCACCTCCACACCAAGAAAGTAAGAGAGGGGACTAAGACCCTTGATCGAGAAGCGAGCAGCCAACACAGATAAAAATCTCTGAATAGCCCGAGAACAAGAGCCAGTAACAATGATGTCATCCACATAGACAAGTAAATAGATGGTAACCCCAGAATGATATAAAATGAACAAAGAAGCATCGACATGAGAGTTAACAAAACCCTAAGACGGGAGAAAGGTCCGAAGCTCAGAATACCAAGCTCTGGGAGCCTACTTGAGACTATAAATAGCACGACGCAACTTGCCCACATGATGGGGATGATCCTGATCAACAAACCCCTGCGGCTACTCCATATAGACATCCTCATATAAAGTACCCCGCAAAAAAGCATTGTTCACATCAAGCTGACGAAGAGACCAACCTCAACTGATGGCCAATGTCAAAATAAGTCTGATGGTGGTTGGCTTGATGACTGGACTAAACGTCTCCTAATAATCAATGCTAGGCCTCTGATAAAAACCCTTAGCAACAAGACGAGCTTTATACCGATCAATAAACCCATCTGAGTTTCGCTTGATACAGAAGACCCATTAACAACCAATGAAGTTCTGCACCCCAACAAAAAGAACAAGATCCCAAGTACCATTGCGAACAAGAGCCTCAAACTCATCTGACATAGCACTGCGCCACTTCGGGTCTTTTAAGGCTTGAGGGATAGTAGTGGGTTCAATATCTGGGGATGAGGCTATCTGGGTGGAAAGGGTGAGTTTGGAGATGGGGTTATATATATTGTTTTTGGGGCGAGTGATCATAGGACGGAGGTTCTGTGTGGGGTTAGATGAGGCAGAAACAATGGTAGGAACAGGAGAAGGCACGGAGGGAACAAGAGGAGGATGATCTTAGGGCAAGGGAGACGCAGCACCAAAACTCATGTCTGAAGGCACCATAGTGGGGGCATCTGTGGAACGTTCGGCCAAGGTAACAGACGGTAAAAGATAGTATGGGGGTAGCCACTCATCACATGTGGTAGGCGTGGGACGAGGAAGAGACGAATAGATGGACTCAAAGGGAAAGACTGGCTCAACAAACTTGACATGGCGAGACATGGAGGCGAGAAGTAAGAGGATCAAGGCATAGATAGGTACTTTAGGTTTTAAAGTACCCAAAGAAAACACACGGAGTGGAGCGAGGTCCAAGCATATGAGAAGTATAGGGGCGAAGCCAAGGATAGAATAGATAACAAAAGACACGCATCTTGGAGTAATTAGGGGATTGACCAAAGAGAGACTTGTAGGGGGATCTCATATGAAGCGTGGGAGTAGGAAGACGATGAGATAAAGAGCAGTATCAAAAGCGTAAGGCCGATGAGAAAGAGGAACAGATGCATAAAGGAGAAGTCTAGTACCAGTCTCAACAATATGATGATGATGACTTTCTGAATATCCATTGTGGTTGGGAGTGTGATGAGGTGTGGTAAGATGAGTAATGCCATGAGATGCTAAGTGAGAGGTAAGGGCAATGTAAGATTGAAGAAATTTTGAACCAACGTTTGAAAACGAATAAACACAGAGTGCACATCAGATTTGTGGCGGAGAGGATAAGGCCATAAATACTTCATAAAATGATCCACGAATAAGACATAATATTTTAAATGATCAATAGAAAGTACTGGAGAGGTCCATACATCAGAATAAATAACTTCCAAAGGTCTATTAGACACAATGGAGGACTCGGAAAATGGCAACTTATGACTTTTGCTGCAATTGCAGGCATTACAATCTTTATTTTACTCACTACTAGAAAACGACAAACTAAACCTAGAAAGGACATGTTTAGAGATCGGCGACGCCGAATGAAAAAGACGAGAGTGCCAGGTGGACAGGGAAATGCGAACATCAAAAAAATGGAGAAGTGGAGTGATGGGTGAGGAGGAGGAGACCGGCCATTCATAGATGCCACTCCTAGTGGGGCCTGTCAGAAGATGTGTTCCCGTGCAGCGATCCTTCACAACAAAACTAGAAGAAGTAAATTCTACAGTAATATCATTTGTTTAAAAAAGTTGAAACACAGAGAGTAAAATACTTTTGCATTTGTTTAACAAAGTTGAAAAACAGAGAGTAAATTCTTTTGTATGGTAGGAGCATGTAAAACATTGTCTAAAGTAAGAGAATGAGTACTAGAAGGTAAGGTAACCAAACTAGAGTGAGTGATGGGCAAGGAGGACCCATTACCAAGATACACTTTGTCGGACTATGTGTAGGGCAAGTGTAATAAGAGATTAGCAAGTCATTAGATATGCGAGGAGAGGAGCCACTATCTAACAAGCAAGAAGGTGTGGACAATGGAGGATGTTGCACATCAGCCGGCTAGGTGGACGAAGGCACGAAGGACTGCATGGGCGGCTGGGCATAGTGCAGCAAGTGGCAGCTGCGATACGGGAGAGGTGTAAGAAACTTACGGCTACCACTAGAACTGGTGCCAGAAAGCACAAGGCACTGGCGGGCGAGTAAAGGCAAGCTACAAATGAGAAGGGCGAGGAGCAAAGGTGTGGGGCGTGGCGAGCAAGTGGCCATACATGGAGCAATGTCGAATTTTATATACCTGTGCCCCACAACCCTAACAGTAACCGAGAAAGGGGCGTGAGGGAGGGCGAGGCTGCCGAGGAACAAAACCTGCAGACCACATCAACAAGGAAGGAATTGGCTCGAAGGGCCAGATGAAGCAGCATGTGCTGTGACAAGAAAAGGAGACAATACAGTAGTAGGAAGACGCACATCCACCTCCTTATTCAACAATTTTTCATGTAATTCATCCATGGAGATAGGAACATCCCTGGCATTAATAGAATCAACCACTGGTTTATAAACCGGATCTAAACCCTCTAACACCTTGTCTATGAGGTCTTCATGATTTAAAGGCGTGCCTAACAAGGCTAACTCATCTGCCTTTGTCTGAATTAATTGAAGATATTCTGTAATAGACTTAGTACCTTGGACAGTGTGTTTAAATTGCTCTTTCAACTGCTTGATATGACCCCTACTCGGACGTGCATATGTGTCTTCGAGTATTTTCCATGTATCACGTGAGGTATCAACCATGTAAAGCAAACTTGCAACTGGCAGTGTAAGAGATCCAATGACTGCAGTGAGAACAAGACTGTCCTGACATTCCCAGGAAAGAAAGGTCGGATTCGGCTGAAGCACCCCCTCGACATCAACTTCAGGCGACAGCGGTAGAAGGTTTCCATCAACAAAGTGTAGTAATCCATATCCATGAAGAAGAGATTCAAACTGTCGCTTCCAAATTAAATAATTTGTGGCAGTGAGTTTAATTGTTGAATGTTGGGATAAATTAATAGCTATAAGAGGATTATTGGGAGTAAACGGGTTGGGCAGAAGAGGAGATGTGGCCGTCGAGTTAGACAGAGAACCCACGACGGCTGAGTAGAAACGAAGGGAACCTAAAAAACAGCTAGGGTTTTGGATCACTTGCTCTTGATACCACAATAGAATTGAACCAAAAGGGTAAAACGTATTATTACTAATGAGAGTGTATATATCTATAAGGAGTCTTGTGGTAAAAGGAAACCACATTACTAAGGTAATACAGTAATAACACATATAAGGAATTATTTCCTCTATATAAGGTGTTAGATTAAAAAAATACACTCGTTATCAACTCCAAAGCATTTATGCGGTGGCCAAGAGTGTTATAAACTATAAATGAATATCCATTTTGACTCCTCCTAACCTAAGTGTACTTGTTGTCTTCTTCGATTGTGGATAGTGATAAAAATGCGATGGTGTAAGATAATCCACTACAGCTCGTCCCTGAGTGATGAAGATTTAGTTTTATTGTCCGAGCTTGTCTTGATGGGGTAAGAAGCGTTCAAAGTTATACCACAAAGTCTCTCTGCTGTATTAACCCCATGTTTCATTCTTACGTAGCCCTTCTCTCCTCGTTTGACTCCCCATGAATTCCTCACAATCCAATATTTGGCCCCATTCAAATCAGTTCCATAGCCTATACTACAAGTGTCGTCACATGGTTCAGTTTTGTGCCACAATCTCCAGCAAACACTCCCTGCAACGATAGTCATTTTGAAAACATTGATGAGTTATTTTTTTTAACGGCCAACTCATGCACAAGCCGTCATTATTCATGACATTAAACTAAATGTATTGTGTGACCTAGAGGCTCTTCTATCAACATGTGCAAGGAACTTAAAGCTCCTACCTTACCACTAAACTACATTTCAGTTTTTACCCCTCTTAAATTTTGACCACTTATTTTTTTCAACTTGATTTCACTTACCTTTTGATAGTGTTGAAAGGCCTTGTTACGAGCATCTATTGCAATTCATATGGGTTGGTTTGCAACAGTTTTCATGAGTGCTTTCTCATCATATGGGGGAACCTTTTCATATCTATTGATGGTCACGGTAGGAGCATTGATCTACAACAAGAATAGAAATATGAATTTGACAAGTACCTAACATGAAATCTCCTGGTGATTAATTAAATTAGCTTGGCAGAGTCACAGAAACCATCTTTGGCTAAATAAAGATAGTTACTCTCTGTTATCAATCCAACGGTTTGCTCAATGTACTTGAATGCTTCTTCTATCAATCCTCCATTATAGCCATGATTGACAGTGTTGCAGTCCACCAACTGTTGCTCAGATAAGGAGACCAACTTGCTTGTTTTAATTTTATTGATACCTTCTACTGGAGCAACAGTTGAAAATGCCCTGTAGTTATCTGCAACAAAATCAATATTAATAATTATTATGATTATGACTGCACGTAAGTGAAGCAAGTAGTTACATATACATTACAAGAACTATATTCTTCCTAGACGAAGGAATATGGAACTAGCAACAGAGACATCCATCATACTTACCACAATTTATTAAGGACCGAGCTCGTTTCTTCCTCCAATCAACTGAAGCAGGAAGATTTTGTGTCCTCCCATGCGTGAAAGGGATTTCCTAGCGAGGGCTGTAGTGACTAACCTTTAAGCCTCCATAGTGTTAGATGAACTCATGGTTGGTCATATCAGCAAACACGTTTAGTCCCAACTTATAAGGCTTGTTTAACTTTGTAATTATACTCTAAATTGGCTTTAAACACATCGAAACTTTGTTGTTTCTCGGTCAGGCTCTGAGAAATCTTGTGATGGCTTCTCCATCTTTCATACAAGTTCCAGAGTCTCTCCTCTGAAGTCAAGTCCTCCTCTTTGCAATCAAAACGTCATGCCAGCCTGAAAACAAGAACTAATCAAAAAAGAAAGCAAGACAATCCTTTTGGTATCCATAAGACCACAATTTGGATTCTAAAAATTAAAGAGTGTTATGAAACCAAGCTTTTGGGCATTAATCATTGTAAATATTTAATCGAAAACTTGAAGGAATTCTGAATCTCAGCTTCTCTCTCCATCCTCTCTTGTTGTCACCAATTAATAAATAAATCAATAAATTGAAGCCGATATAAATCTAAAACAGTAACATCCATCATTATCTAGGGTTTTGTAAAATTGGGAGAGACCTTCTTGTAATAATGGAAGGTGATCAAAACATGAACCTTGTCCAAGGTTTTCCAGAGCCTGAAGGCTCCCTAAGTTAAGTCGCAACCTTAACCATTTTCTTCTTTCTCCTTCTGCTAGTTGTGATCTAGCGCCCGAGAGAGATACTGTTGAGAGGTCAGTTCTTGATAACAAAAATGGGAGAATATTGTTACGTTAGAAAGAATGGAAAGAATTGAGAAAGAGAAACAAATCACATGCAACTGTCGTTGTAACCTTTTTTTTACAACGAAAATAAAACAAAATTAAGGCAATAGTCAGCGATAGAGAACGCCTTGTTGATCCTTATGGACAACTGTTTTTAAATACAACTACTATTATATTGTGGTGTAATAGTCGTTGACACCTAATGTGGTGAATAGTTAACTTAATACTTGATTCTGTACGGCTGCTCCCTGTGTGCTTCCTCTTCGTCTCTTCTTCGGTCAGGGTGGATTCTCAGATTAGGCATGCTTTGGTTGTGAAGATCATGCGTTGAACTAGATCTAGGGGGCAAGTGACACAGGTTAGAGTTCAGTTTCTTGATGACCATAAGCGGTTCATCATGAGGAACATGAAGGAACCGATGAGAGAAGGGGATATACTCACTCTTCTCGAGTCTGAGAGGGATGCCAAAAGGCTCCATTGATTGTTTCATAATCAAAAGCTTAAGGCCAATGAGAAAGAGGAACAAATGCATGAAGGAGAAGGCTAAGACCAGTCTCAATAATATAACGATGACGCCTTTCCAAATATCCATTGTGTTTGGGAGTGTGAGGAGGTGTAGTAAGATGAGTAATGCAATGAGATGCTAAGTGAGAGGTAAGGGCAATGTATTCGCCCCCATTATCAGAATAGAGACATTTGATCTTAAGATTGAAGAAATTTTCAACCAACGCTTGAAAACGAATAAACACAGAGTGCACATTAGATTTGTGGCGGAGAGGATAAAGCCATAATACTTCGTAAAATAATCCACGAATAGGACATAATATTTGAAATGATCAGTAGAAAGTACTGGAGAGGTCCATACATCAGACTAAATAACTTCCAAAGGTCTGGCAGACACAATGGAGGACTTGGAAAATGACAACTTATGACTTTTGCTGCAATTGCAGGCATTACAATCTTTATTTGACTCCCTAACAGAAACGATAAACTAAACCTATAAAGGACATGTTTAGAGATAGACGATGCCAGATGACCAAAACGAGAGTGCCAGGTGGACAGGGAAGTGGGAACTTCGGAAAAATGGAGAAGTGGAGAGATGGGTGAGGAGGAGGAGACCGACCATTCATTGATACCACCCCTAGTGGGGCCTGCCAGAAGATGTGTTCCCGTGCAGCGATCCTTCACAACAAAACTAGAAGAAGTAAATTTTACAGTAACATCATTTGTTTGACAAAGTTGAAACACAGAGAATAAATTCTTTTTTATGGTAGGAACATGTAATACATTGTCTAAAGTAAGAAAACGAGTGCTAGAAGTTAAGGTAACCAAACCAGACTGAGTGATGGGCAAGGAGGACCCATCACTAAGATACAGTTTGTCGGACTGTGTGTAGGGCGAGTGCAACGAGAGATTACCAAGGTCATTAGATATGTGATGAGAGGGGCCACTATCTAACAACCAAGAAGGTGTGGACGATGGAGGATGGTGCAATGCAGCCGACTGGGTGGACGAAGGCACGAAGGGATGCATAGGCGGCTGGGTGTAGTGCAGCAGGGAGTGTTGGGTAGTAGGCTAGGCAGGTGGCAGCTGCGATGCGGGAGAGGTGTAATAAGATTGCGGCTGACAACGGGACTAGTGCGGGAAAACAAGGGGCGCTGATGGGCAAGTTATGGCAGGTTGCAGATGAGAAGGGCGAGGAGCAGAGGCATGGGGCGTGGCGAGCAAGTGGCCATACATAGAGCAATGTCAGATTTTATGTCCCTGTGCCCCACACCCCTGACAGTAATCGAGAAAGGGGTGTGAGGGAGGGTGAGGCTGCCGAGGAACATAACCTGCAGACCACGTCGACGAGGCAGGAACTAGTTGGGAAGGGTCAGACTGAGGCTGCTGATGCCAAGGCCTAGGGCGAGGGCCGGATGAAGTAGCATGCATCGTGACAAGAAAAGGAGACAATACAGTAATAGGAGGACGCACCTCCACCTCCTTATTCAACAATTTCTCATGTGATTCATCCATGGAGATAGGAACATCCATGGCATTAACAGCATCAACCACCGGTTTATAAACCAGATCTAAACCTTCCAACACCTTGTCTATGAGGTCTCCATGATCTAAAGGCGTGCCTATCAAGGCTAACTTATCTGTCTTTGTCCGAATTAGTTGAAGATATTTTGTAATAGACTTAGTACCTTGGATAGTGTGTTTAAATTGCTCTTTCAACTGCTTGATATGACCCCCACTCGGATGTGCATATGTGTCTCCGAGTGTTTTCGATGCAGCACGTGAGGTATCAACTGTGTAAAGCAAACTTGTAACTAGCAGTGTAAGAGATCCAATGAGTGCAGGGAGAACAAGATTGTCCTGACGTTCCCAGGCAAGAAAGGCCGGATTTGATTGAAGCATCCCATCGACATCAACTTCAGGCGGCGGTAGTAGAAGGCTTCCATCAACAAAGTGTAGTAGTCCCTATTTATAAAGAAGAGATTTAAACAGCCGCTTCTAGATTAAATAATTTGTGGCAGTGAGTTTAATTGTTGAATGTTGGGATAAATTAATAGCTATAAGAGGATTATTGGGAGCAAACGGATTGGGCAGAAGAGGAGAGGTGGCCGTTGAGTTAGACAGAGAACCCACGACGGCTGAGGAAAAACGAACGGAACCGAAAAAAAAGCTAGGGTTTTAGATCACCTGCTCTTGATACCACGATAGAATTGAACCAAAAGGGTTAAACGTATTATTACAATTGAGAGTATATATATACAAGGAGTCTTGTGGTAAAAGGAAACCACATTAATAAGGTAATATAGTAATAATACATATAAGGAATTATTTCCTATATATAAGGTGTCAGATTAAAAAAATAAACTCGTTATCAACTCCAAAGCATTTATGCGGTGGTCAAGAGTGTTATAGACTATATATGAATATCCATTTTGGCCCCTCCTAACATGGGTGTACTTGTTGTCTTCTCGTCGATTGTGAATAGTGATAAAAATGCGATGGTGTAAGATGCTCCACTACAGCTCGTCCCTGAGTGATGAAGATCTAGTTTTATTGTCCCAGCTTGTCTTGATGGGATAAGAAGCGTTCAAAGTTATACCATAAAGTCCCTCTGCTGCCCTAACCCCATGTTTCATTCTTATGTAGCCCTTCTCTCCCCATCCAACTCCCCATGAATTCCTCACAATCTAATATTTGGTCCCATCTAAATCAGTTCCATAGCCTATACTACAAGTGTCGCCGCATAGTTTAGTTTTGTGCCACAATCTCCAGCAAACACTCCCTGCAATGATAGTTATTTTGAAAACATTGATGAGTTAATTTTTTTAACAGAGGCCAACTCATGCACAAGCCGTCATTATTCACTACATTAAACTAAAAGCAATATATGACCTAGAGGCTCTTCTATCAACATGTGCAAGGAACTGAAAGCTCCTACCTTACCACTAAACTACACTTCAGTTTTTACGCCTCTTAAATTTTGACCACTTATTTTTTTCAACTTGATTTCACTTACCTTTTGATAGTGTTGAAAGGCCTTACTACTAGCATCTATTGCAATTCATATGGGTTGGTTTGCAACAGCTTTCATGAGTGCATTCTCATCATACAAGAGAATCTTTTCATATCCATTGATGGTCACAGTAGGAGCATTGATCTACAGCATGAATAGAAATATGAATTTGATAAGTACCTAACATGAAATCTCTTGGTGATTAATTAAATTACCTTAGGAGAGTCGCAGAAACCATATTTGTCTAAATAAGGATAATTACTCTATGTTGTCAATCCACCGGTTTGCTCAATGTACTTGAATGCTTCTTCTATCGATCCTCCGTTACAGCCATGATTGACAGTGATGTAGTCCACCAACTGTTGCTCAGATAAGGAGACCAACTTGTCCGTTTTAATTTTATTGATACCTTCTACTACAGCAACAGCTGAAAATGCCCTGTAGCTATCTGCAACAAAATCAATATTAATAATTATTATGGTTATGATTGCACGTAAGTGAAACAAATAGTTACATATACATTTCAAGAACTATATTCTTACTAGACAAAGGAATATGGAACTAGCAACAGAGACATCCATCATACTTACCACAATTTCCTCGGTCCTTAATATTATTGATGGTTCCTTTCTTCCTCTAATCAACTGAAGCAGGAAGATTTTGTGTCCTCACATGCATGAAAGGGGTTTCCTGGTGAGGGTTGTGGTGACTAACCTTTAAGCCTCCATAGTGTTGCATGAACTTATGGTTGGTCATATCAGTAAACTAGTTTAGTCCCAAATTATAAGGCTTGTCCATCTTGTTAACTTTGTCAATGTACTCTAAATTGGCTTTAATCACATCGAAACGTTGTTGTTTCTCGATCAGGCTTCGAGAAATCTTGTGATGGCTCCTTCATCTTTCATACAAGTTCCAGAGTCTCTCCGCTGAAGCCAAGTCCTCCTCTTTGCAATCAAAATGTCGTGGCACCCTAAAAACAAGAACTAACGAAAAAGAAAGCAAGACAATCCTTCTGGTATCCATAAGACCACAATTTGGATTCTACAAATTAAAGAGTGTTATGAAACCAAGTTTTTGGGCATTAATCATTGTAAATATTCAATCGAAAACTTGAAGAAATTCTGAATCTCTACTTCTCTCTCCAGCATCTCTTACTGTTACCAGTTAATAAATAAATCAATAAATTGAAACTAATATAAATCTAAAACAGTAACATCCATTATTATCTATGGTTTCATAAAATTGGGAGAGACCTTCTCGTCTTGATGGAGGGTGATCCAAACATTAACCTTGTCCAGGGTTTTCCAGAGCCTGAAGGCTCCCAAAGTCATCTTGAAGTAAGTCGCAACCTTAACCATTTTCTTCTTTGTCCTTCTGCTCGTTGTGATCGAGCGCCAAAGGGAGATAATATTGAGAGGTCAGTTCTTGGTAACAAAAATGGGAGAATATCATTACATTACAAAGAATAGAAAGAATTGACAAAGAGAAAAAAATCACATGCAACCGTCGTTGTAACCTTTTTTTACAACAGAAATAAAACAAAATTAAGGCAGTAGTCAAAGATAGAGAACACCTTGCTGATCCTTATGTACAACTGTTTTTAAATACAACTACTATTATACTGTGGTGTAATAATAGTTGACACCTACTGTGGTGAAAGAGGAGCACAGTTAACTTATACTTGATTCTATGTGGCTGCTCCCTGTGTGCTTCCTCTCCGTCTCTTCTTCGGTCAGGATGGATTGTCAAATTAAGCATGCTTTGGTTGTGAAGATCATGCATCAAACTATATCTAGGGGGCAAGTGACACAAGGTAGAGTTAAGTTTCTTAATGACCATGATCGGTTCATCATGAGGAACGTGAAGGGGCCGATGAGAGAAGGGGATATACTCACTCTTCTCATGCCTGAGAGGGAGGCTAGAAGGCTCCATTGATTGTTCCATAATCAAAAGCTTAAGGCCAATGAGAAAGAGGAGCAAATGCATGAAGGAGAAGGCTAAGACCAATCTCAATAATATAACGATGATGCCTTTCCGAATATCCATTGTGTTTGGGAGTGTGAGGAGGTGTGGTAATATGAGTAATGCCATAAGATGCTAAGTGAGAGGGAAGGGCATTGTATTCGCCCTTATTATCAGAATAGAGACATTTGATCTTAAGATTGAAGAAATTTTCAACCAACGCTTGAAAACGAATAAACACAAAGTGCACATCAGTTTTGTGGCGGAGAGGATAAAGCCATAATACTTCGTAAAACAATCCACGAATAAGACATAATATTTGAAATGATTAGTAGAAAGTACTGGAGAGGTCCATACATCAGACTAAATAACTTCCAAAGGTTTGGTAGACATAATGGAGGACTTGGAAAATGGCAACTTATGACTTTTGCTGCAATTACAGGCATTACAATCTTTATTTGACTCACTACCAGAAAACAGTAAACTAAACCTAGAAAGGACATGTTTAGAGATAGACGACACCGGATGACCAAGACGAGAGTGCCAGGTGGATAGGGAAGTGGGAACATCAGAAAAATGGAGAAGTGGAGTGATGGCTGAGGAGGAGGAGACTGGCCATTTATAGATGCCACCCTTAGTGGGGCCTGTCAGAAGATCTGTTCCCGTGAAGTGATCCTTCACAACAAAACCAGAAGAAGTAAATTCTACAATAACATCATTTGTTTGACAAAGTTGAAACATAGAGAGTAAATTCTTTTGCATGGTAGGAACATGTAATACATTGTCTAAAGTAAGAGAAAGAGTACTAGAAAGTAAGGTAACCCAACCAGAGTGAGTAATGGGCAAGGAGGACCCATCACCAAGATACACTTTGTCGGATTGTGTGTAGGGCGAGTGCAACAAGAGATTAGCAAGGTCATTAGATATATGATGAGAGGAGCCACTATCTAACAACCAAGAAGGTGTGGACGATGGAGGATGGTGCACTATAGCTGGCTAGGTGGATGAAGGCACGAAGGGCTGCATGGGCGGCTGGGTGTAGTGCAGCAGGGAGTGTTGGGCAGCAGGCTAGGCAGGTGGCAGCTGCGATGCGGGAGAGGTGTAATAAGATTACGGCTGCTAATGGGAGTGGTGTGGGAAATCAAGGGGCGCTGATGGGAGAGTAAAGGCAGGCTGCAGATGAGAAGGGCGAGGAGCAGAGGTGTGGGGTGTGGCAAGCAAGTGGACATACATAAAGTAGTGTCAGATTTTATGTTCCTGTGCCCCACACCCTTGATAGTAACCTAGAAAGGGGCGTGAGGGAGGGTGAGGCTACCGAGGAACATAACCTGCAGACCACGTCGACGAGACAGGAACTGGCTGGGAAGGGTCGGACTAAGACTGCTGACGCCAAGGCCTAGGGCGAGGGCCGGATGAAGCAGCGTGCACCATGATAGGAAAAGGAGACAATACAGTAGGAGGACGATGCACCTTCACCTCCTTATTCAAAATTTTTCATGTGATTCATCCATAGGGATATGAACATCCATGGCATTAACAGTATCAACCACAGGTTTATAAACCGGATCTAAACCCTCCAACACCTTGTCTCTGAGGTCTTCATGATCTAAAGGTGTGCCTAACTCATCTGCCTTTGTCCGAATTAATTGAAGATAATCTGTAATAGACTTAGTACCTTGGACAGTTTGTTTTAATTGCTCTTTCAACTACTTGATATGACCCCTACTCGGACGTGCATATGTCTCTGAGTATTTTCTATGCATCACGTGAGGTATCAACTGTCTAAAGCAAATTTGCAACTGGAAGTGTAAGAGATCCAATGAGTGCAGTGAGAACAAGACTGTCCTGACAGTTCCCAAGAAAGAAAGGCCGGATTCAGCTGAAACACCCCATCGACATCAACTTCAGGCAGCGGTGATAGAATGCTTCCATCAACAAAGTGTAGTAGTCCATATCTATGAAGAAGAGATTCAAACAGTCGCTTCCAAATTAAATAATTTATGGCAGTGAGTTTAATTGTTGAATGTTGGGATAAATTAATAGCTATAAGAGGATTATTGGGAGCAAACGGATTGGGCAGAAGAGGAGAGGTGGCCGTTGAGTTAGACAGAGAACCCACGACGGCTGAGGAAAAACGAACGGAACCGAAAAAAAAGCTAGGGTTTTAGATCACCTGCTCTTGATACCACGATAGAATTGAACCAAAAGGGTTAAACGTATTATTACAATTGAGAGTATATATATACAAGGAGTCTTGTGGTAAAAGGAAACCACATTACTAAGGTAATACAGTAATAATACATATAAGGAATTATTTCTTCTATATAAGGTGTCAAATTAAAAAAATAGACTTGTTATCAACTCCAAAGCATTTATGTGGTGGCCAAGAGTGTTAAAGACTACAAAAGAATATCCATTTTGGCTCTTCCTAACATGGGTGTACTTGTTGTCTTCTCGTCGATTGTGAGTAGTGATAAAAACGCGATGGTGTAAGATGCTCCACTACAGCTCGTCCTTGAGTGATGAAGATTTTAGTTTTATTGTTCGAACTTGTCTTGATGGGGTAAGAAGCATTCAAAGTTATACCACAAAGTCCCTCTGCTGCCCTAACCCCATGTTTCATTCTTATGTAGCCCTTCTCTCCCAATCCAACTCCCTATGAATTCCTCACAAACCAATATTTTGTCCCATCCAAATCAGTTCCTTAGCCTACACTACAAGTGTCACCGTATGGTTCAGTTTTGTGCCACAATCTCCAGCAAACACTCCCTACAATGATAGTCATTTTGAAAACATTGATGAGTTAGTTTTTCTAGCAGAGGCCAACTTATGCACAAGCAATCATTATTCACTACATTAAAAGGAACGCATTTTGCGACCTAGAGGCTCTTCTAATCAAAATGTGCAAGGAACTGAAAGCTCCTACCTTACCACTAAATTACATTTTAGTTTTTACGCCTCTTAAATTTTGACCACTTTTTTTTTCAACTTGATTTCATTTACCTTTTGATAATGTTGAAAGGCCTTGCTACTAGCATCTATTGCAATTCATATGGATTGGTTTGCAACAGCTTTCATGAGTGCATTCTCATCATACGGGGGAACCTTTTCATATACATTGATGGTCACGATAGGAGCATTGATCTACAACAGAATTAAAAATATGAATTTGACAAGCACCTAACATGAAATCTCCTGGTGATTAATTAAATTACCTTGGCAGAGCCGCAGAGACCATCTTTGGCTGAATAAGAATAGTTACTCTCTATTGTCAATCCACTGGTCTGTTCAATGTACTTAAATGCTTCTTCTATTGATCCTCCATTACAGCTATGATTGACAGTGTTGCAGTCCACCAAATATTGCTCAGATAAGGAGACCAGCTTGCCCGTTTTAATTTTATTGATACCTTGTACTGCAGCAACAGCTAAAAATGCCCAGTAGCTATCTGCAACAAAATCAATATTAATAATTAGTATGGTCATGACTGCATGTAAGTGAAGCAAATAGTTACATATATATTTCAAGAACTATATTCTTCCTAGACGAAGGAATATGGAACTAGCAACAGAGACATCCATCATACTTACCACAATTTTCTCGGCCTTTAATATTATTAACGACTCCTTTCTTCCTCCAATCAACTGAAGTAGGAAGATTTTGTGTCCTCCCATGCGTGAAAGGGGTTTCCTAGCGAGTGTTGTGGTGACTAACCTTTAAGCCTCCATGGTGTTGCATGAACTCATGGTTGGCCATATCAGCAAATCGGTTTAGTCCCAACTTATAAGGCTTGTCCATCTTGTTAACTTTGTCAATATACTCTAAATTGGCTTTAAACACGTGGAAATGTTGCTGTTTCTCGGTCAAGCTCCTAAAAATCTTATGATGGCTCCTCCATCTTTCATACAAGTTCTAGAGTCTCTCCTCTGAAGCCAAGTCCTCTTCTTTGCAATCAAAACGTCGTGCCAGCCTGAAAACAAGAACCAGCCAAAAAGAAAGCAAGACAATCCTTTTGGTATCTATAAGACCACAATTTGGATTCTACAAATTAAAGAGTGTTATGAAACCAAGTTTTTGGGCAATAATCATTGTAAATATCCAGTCGAAAACCTGAAGGAATTCCGAATCTCTGCTTCTCTCTCCAGCCTCTCTTGCTGTCACCAGTTAATAAATAAATCAATAAATTGAAACCGATATAAATCTAAAACAGTGACATCCATCATTATCTGAGGTTTCGTAAAATTGGGATAGACTTTTTTGTCTTGATGGAGGGCGATCCAAACATGAACCTTGTCCAGGATTTTCCAGAGCTTGAAGGCTCCCAAAGTCATCTTGAAGTAAGCTGCAACCTTAACCATTTTCTTCTTTCTCCTTCTGCTAGTTGTGATCGAGCGCCAGAGAGAGATAATGTTGAGATGCCAGTTCTTGATAACAAAAATGGGAGAATATCGTTACGTCAGAATAATAGAAAGAATTGAAAAAGAGAAACAATTCACATGCAACCGTCGTTGTAACCTTTTTTTTACAGCGGAAATAAAACAAAATTAAGGCAATAGTCGGCGATAGAGAACGCCTTGCTGATCCTTATGGACAACCATGTTTTAATACAACTACTATTATACTGTGGTATAATAGTAGTTGACACCTACTGTAGTGAAAGAGGAGCGTAGTTAACTTATAATTGATTATGTGCGGCTGCTCCCTGTGTTATTCCTCTTCGTCTATTCTTCGCTCAGGATGGATTCCTAGATTAAGCATGCTTTGGTTGTGAAGATCATGTGTCGAATTAGATCTAGGGACAAGTGACATAGGTTAGAGTTAAGTTTCTTGATGACCAAAATCGGTTCATCGTGAGGAATGTGAAGGGACCAGTGAGAGAAGGGGATATACTCACTCTTCTCGAGTCTAAGAGGAAGGTTAGAAGGCTCCGTTGATTGTTCCATAATCAGATGCATTATTGTTTACTTTGCGATTCTCTTTTTAAATCTTTAGCTGTTATCAAGAGCTTCTTTAGACTTTCTTCGGTTTCTGAGCACCCTTGCCTTTGATCAAGTTCCGAATTTTGATTTTTAGGTAAGGTTTTGTTATTGTGGTAATTGAATGGACATGCCTAAATTCGTGCTAAGGAGAAGCGCAGTTGTTAGGAGGCCAAAAGCAGATAATTGCATTGACAAGGGCAATTCTGAAGAACCCAACAATTCTTCTTTTGGACGAGGCAACGAGTGTTGTGGACAGTGTTTCAGAAAGCTTAATACAAGAGGCATTGGAGAAGTTGATGGTTGGTAGGACGTGTGTGGTATTTGCTCACCGCTTCTCTACCATACAGAAGTCAAGCTACTCCATAGCTGTGATTAAGAATGGAAAAGTTGTTGAAGAAGGGTCACATTATGATCTTTTGGGTATTGGATGTGCGGGGGCTTACTACTCTTAATTAACATACAAAGAGGTCAATCTAATTACAGGTGAACAAAATACCACTTTCAGATTCAAATATGGACTTAAATGCAGTTGTCAGAATTTCATGTCACTGATATGAAATGGTTTGTTTCTTCTTGCTGAAGGAGGAACCTTTATATAAAGTGGTTTGTGTTTGTACTCTTCGCAAGTTTACACATGTTTACGTCGGTTCTTCCTTTAGAAGAATTATGTTGCCATCTGACGCCACAAGAAGCTTCTTCGGATTGAGCACGTCGATGCCATAACTGGACTTGCTGTTAGTAACGGTTTCATTTACTCGGTCTCATGGGATAAGTACTTTAAGATGTGGAGTGCAGAGGATCTTCGGTGTTTGATGTTAATCAAAGCGCACGACGATGTGATCAATGTCGTGGTTGTGTTTGCCGATGGTACATTTTACACCGCTTCAAGTTTGGACCAAACTGGTGAGGGACAAGAGACATTTATTGATTGCCACGTTGGAGAAGCATAAATCAGCGGTTAACACTTTGGTACTAAACGATGACGGATCGGTGTTGTTCTCTAGAGGTTGTGACCGTTCGATTTTGGTTTGGGAGAGGGAAGATAGTGCGAATCACATGGTGGTGAGCGAAGCGTTGAGAGGCCATAAGAAGGCCATCTTGAGTTTGATCTCTGTCTCTGATTTGTTGTTTAGTGGGTCCTCTGATCAGACGATGAGGATTTGGCAGAGAGGGCATGATGGTAATTATTGTTGTTTGGCAGTTTTGGAGGGACACCATAATCCATTCAAATCGTTGGCTGCAGTAAAGGACGACGAAGACGACAGTGTCATTTCGGTCTACAGTGGGTCTCTGGACGGTAAAGTCGAGGCTTCGCAGGTTACAATGTCCAGAGCTTGTAGCCCCGTCCCGTGCACTCCACTGGAATTTGTGAAAAGTTAATACTAATAACTTAGGCATTGTTAAAGATTTTTTTAGTTATTATTTGTAATTGGAAAAGAGTGAGTTCTTATGTAATTGGAACGAAGTTGTTATGTAATTGGAACGAAGAGTTAGTTTGTTCTATACCACTAGAGTATAAACTAATTTAAAATGGAGTGCCTCAAATTAGAACTAACGTATAAGGTTGGGTAACTCAACTATGATAAAGTATATAAATAAGAAATCTGAACATTATAAAGTAGTGTGGAACTATACTAATTTTTGGCTAAACTTGTTTAAATTGTAACTAA
>JAOSBN010003056.1:0-19299 GCA_027563595.1 Erythroxylum suave | reverse complement strand
TTCTTAAAACCTTGTTGAATGCATCTTAGTGAGTGCCAAGGGTAAGTTAATGCCAATGGTCAATTTGGTGATCAAGTGTCATCTCAATGTCAAACACAACTAGGTAGATAAAAGAGAATTAACAAAACCACAAAATGACATATATGAGACTTCATGTATTCAACCTCCAAGTTCTACATCAACAAACCCAATAACACAATTTATTGTTCAACACTTGATTAAACTATAATCAAGAAAATTCAACTACAAAGCACAAATCCTAACTCAGGAGTTCACAACAATGTAGTTAAATATGAACAAACTACTCCCCTTTGAAACCTATTGAACTCAAGCCATTGCTACATCTTCAAGAGGAATCGGTGCTTAGCCAAGCATTGCTTCAGGAGAACTCAGAACTGGAAATCCATCAACAGCATCCATGACAGCAGCAGCAGATAATGAATGTGGCGATAGATAAAATGGAAAGAAATGATTGATGATAGTGAAGTGGAGAGGAAGAGTCGTGAGTGTGTGTGAGCTTCTATTTTTCTCTCTTTTCTGTAGTCTCTTCTGTCTTATGTGTCGGCTACAACCTAATTTGGTAGGTTTTTAAATGAAGGATGCTGGGTCGGGTCGCACAGTATATGATTTTTCCAAAATTGGTCTATGTTTTCAAAGGTTCACCACTGTGATGATTGTTTTTCGCCGCGGCGAACTTTTCCCTAAAGGTTTTGCTCTGTTGCTAGTTCCTTCGTCGCGGCAAACTTTTCCTGAAAGTTTAGCCTAGATTCTGTGTATTTTGTCGTGGCGAACTTCCTGTTGCACCTCATTCTATTGTTGAATTGACTTTAGCCTTCTTTCATTCCACATCTTCTTCTTGACTTCTTTTTCCTTGAGTCTCCTACAATAAAAAGATGGTAGTTTGTAGTATCAATTATTCTGAGAAAATTAATTAGTGCAATGAATACTGATTTGTAACAATTTTCACCTTTAAACTACATAAAATAAATTCACACACTCAAGAATCAATTTAAGCACAAAAGCTAGAGATAGGTGTTAAAAAGTACAGCAAAAGTCCTAAAAATGTCGCCAATTTATGTAATAAACTTAGGCTCAATCAATATGCTAAGTTCTACTATTTATTAACCTCGGTAAATTCTGCAAGCACACAGGTCATTCGCATAGTACCTAAGGTGTCAATCCCACGAGGAAACTTAATCTAGTGCTAAAATCTAAGGTCGCCCTAAACTATAATAATTCTAAACAAATAACTAATACAGAAATTAAATAAACCAACAATCAATTATGAGAATTTAAAGTGATAAAGTGCAACAAAATAGCAATCACACAACCCAATCCGAAATCAACCTAGAAATCACCAAGTGAGAGAAAGGGGATTTTGATTCGAAACCAATAAAAACCTAACCAATTATGCAATTACTGAATTAAAGGGTCTAGATAGTCCCACGGTGAATTACTCTCTCTTGAGTTATAATTCTTAACTCCAATTGTTAATCCCAAATTCAAATTATGGAATTGTAATCTCTTGATTCAAAATTGATCCAAAACCTAAATTAGTTCTAAAATTGTCTACTAACCTACCTAAAATTTATGCTCGATCTCTCGTTACACGACTTTACCGGTTTGATTTAATTCTCTAGCTATCAATTTACCTAACTCTCATTAGTCTAAATTGATTATTTTTACCTAGCCCTTTTGTTGCCAAATTATTAAAAACAGAGTTCAAATCACAATCAAATTAATAAAAAAATCAATTAAATTTTATTAATCTCAAGAATCAAAATCCAAAGGTGAGTATAAACATAAATGCAACATTCAATGCAACTATTCTCAACACCTATTTAAATTCTACACATGAATAAAACTGAAACAAATGGAAAA
Organism: Erythroxylum suave; assembly: GCA_027563595.1. NCBI lineage: Eukaryota > Viridiplantae > Streptophyta > Magnoliopsida > Malpighiales > Erythroxylaceae > Erythroxylum > Erythroxylum suave. The sequence goes on along the minus strand of JAOSBN010003056.1, from coordinate 17,418 downwards.
TACATCGAGAACAGAGTTGCAGAGGCAGCGACAGTGAGAAACCACCTGTTCCAAAAATTACATCGCATCAAACTTCTTCTTTGTGTCTCTCTTTCATTGTCTCCTTCCTTAATCTCTCGATTTCTCTCTAGGTTTCTCTCGGAATTGGTTGAATCAAGCTTTCTTGCATGAATCTCAAGGCTCTCAAAAATTGCTGCATTTGTCACATCATGTTCTATTTATTTTATGGAAGTCCTAAGTCAAATTTGGGTTCGAAATAGTTAGAAAAATCTTGCAAAACTTGGGTTTTCGCATTAGCCCAACACAGGCCACGATTGTGGTTCACATCTAAACCTTTTTGTCACAATCGTGGCTTGACTGGAAGCCCTCTATCATGACTGTGCTTGAATATGCACGATCACGGCCTGGCTGCTACTGGCTCATCCCTCTCTGTCACAATTGTGGCCCAATGTGCACAATTGTAAGCTATGTGTTTGACCTAAAACTCCTCACATCTTCTCTGTTCTTCACCGTTTACCCTGAAACACTAACACACACATCAAGGTACCTTAAAAATATAACATTTACGCTTAACGACTCATACTAACCTATAAAAAACACTTAAACACCTATACTAACACAATTAATAGATAAATGCACACTCAACACTCAAATTCACAACAAATGCATAACAAATTACAGCCTAAAACATTATGCAATTCACAACTATCAATTGTGATATTAAATGTTTTTAAACATGTTGTACTTATTGAAATATGATTAAAAAATCTATGTGGGATTTGATACTGAATGAGGTGATATACTTATTAAACTTGGTTATGTAGTTGTGATGCTTATGTTCTAACTTAAGCACATCAATCATGATTCACTCACAGAGTTCACAAACTCATCAAAATTGTAACATTGATTTTCAGGTACAAAGGAGTTCTAGCTTCTAAGGTAATCTAGTAGAATTCTAGTGCTATCATTTTGGGAACAAGAATGGTTCAAAGGTCTGGTCAGCCAATATCTGAGGAGTCTAGTTAAAATGTTTTCAATTAGCATCCCATCTCATATTGTACATTTTGTATGGAATAGTAAACTCTCAAATGTTATATAATGTATATACATGGATTATGAATTGTAATGACATAATGTATGTTTATGTTTGTGAATGAAATGGGAAGATTTAATCATTTTGAATGCTTATGAAATGTGTGATGCTTTAAATAAGTTAATGTGATTATTCCAACATGCCATTCTCGTAGGCTATGTTGAATATCCACTGGATGTTGCACTATAGAAGTGGTCAAAGCATGGTTTGACATCTATAAGGACATATATGAGCATTTTAAATATGATATATAGTGAGAGACTCATATAGTGATCAAAATTATTGTTTGTTATAGGCAATCCGCTATGGGAGATTGAGTCACATAATCAGCTGACCTTGAGTCCATAGGAGCCAATAAAGAGTCCCTAGTACCCTAATTTGAAAAAAGGCCTTAGACAATTCTTGAGAGGAGAGAAAGTAAGTATGATAAAATTAGGAAGCAGGGGCCTGTAGACTTCTATGGAAGTACAAACCCTACTGAGGTAGAAGATTGGTTGGAAAGAATAGAGCGGGTATTTAATCAGATGGACTATGAGTTTGAACCTTAGGTTTGACTACGCAGTCTTGCTACTCAAAGATCTGGCTTATTAGTGGTGGAAGACTATTTCTGACAATTTTACCCAACCTTGTAGATTGACATGGAAAGATTTTGGGAAGGTTTTTATGGAGAACTATATGCAAAAGATCTACTTGGATAGCAAGATGAAGGAATTCCTAGATCTAAAGTAGGGAACTATTACTGTAGCTGAGTATAAGGTGCAATTTAATGAATTAATAAGGTATGTTATTGCTTTAATTCTAATCGAGGAAGATAAGTGTAGACGATTTGAGGATGGATTGAATATGGAGATCAAAATGAGGTTGGCTATTACTAATTTGAGTAGTTTTAATAAGCTGAGAGCTACTTCGATTCAAATTGAATAGATACTAAAGGATGGGTAAGGAGAGTATAGGCAGGAGTTCAAAATTAAGAGGCATGTTAAGTCTCAAGTTGATTCTAGTAGAAGATTTAGTAAACACTAGAATAGATCGTCATGATCACAACTGAGATCAAGAAAATTATGGTTTAGACGAAGAGGTGGTTTTGTTCATACTGGTAGTGGTAGAGATCAAGTATCTAGAGGGAAAACACAATAAATGCCTAGTTTTGAGCATTACGAAAAGAAACATGCTAGAGAGTGTTGGAAGATATCGGCAGCTTATTTACATTGTGACTCTTTTGAGCATCATATTAGAGACAGCCCTATAACTTTGGGAGCATAGTCTGGAGTGAGAGGAGCATTAGTGACTGAGATGACTATCCAACAAAGTAGAGCTAGTGGAGTAAGACAAAGAGGCAGAGGTAAGGGTAGAACAAGTTCAGTAGGTCCTAGTGTTAGGACAGACGTTCGGAGTAACCAACCACAGTCCCAGACTAGGATCTTTGCTATCACCAAACAGGAGGCACATAATTCTCCAGATGTTGTTGCAGGTGTATTACACATCTTTCAATATAAGGCATTTGCATTGTTAGATCTAGGATCTACACATTCATTAATTACTCCATATCTAGCATCTAAACTACATTATGAGAGAGAGATGTTGAAATTTGACTTAGAACTGAGTACTCCACTAGGTATTGCTATAGTGAATGGGTAAGTATGTATAAGGTGCATTATTAAAGTTGATAAGGTAGAGTTGGAAGTCATTTTGATAGTATTGCAATTAAAAGACATAGATCTTATTTTGGGTATAGACCGGCTTACTATACATAGGATTGTGATAAATTGCTACTCTAAAGAAGTCATCCTTGAATCTCCTTATTAACCATTGGTTATATTTCTAGGTCTTAGTTAAGTAGTGCCAGCCAAGTTGATTTCATCAATAAGTGCTCTTAGACTGATTCGAAGTAGATGTGAGGCTTACTTGGCCTATGTGACAAATACCCGAGTTGAGCAAACAGTTCAAGATATTTCTATTGTTAGGGATTTTCTGGATGTATTTCCTTCTGAATTAACGAGATTAACCCCCAAATAGGGAGGTAGAGTTCACAATTGAACTTGTTCTAGGTACTGCTCCTATATCTATTCCTCTGTATAGGATAACATTTATGGAACTTAAGGAACTTAAGACTCAGTTGCAAGAGTTGTTGGATAAGCGGTTTATCAGATCTAGTGTATCACCTTGGAGAGCTCCAGTTTTGTTTGTGAAGGCGAATAATAGGACTTTGAGATTATGCATTGATTATGGGCAGTTGAATCAAGTGACAGTGAAGAATAAATATCCTTTACCGAGAATAGATGATCTATTTGATCAGTTATAGGGAGCTCAGGTGTTTACTAAACTGGAGTTGAGGTCAGGGTATTATCAATTGAAAATAGTAAAAGTCGATGTACCAAAGAGTGCATTTAGAACTAGATATGGGCACTTTGAGTTTTTGGTGATTCCTTTTGAGTTAACAAATGCTCTGGCAGCTTTTATGGCATTGATGAGTAAAGTGTTTGATTATGAGCATTTGAGGTTAGTCTTACAGATAATGAGAGATAGGCAATTATACGCCAAATTCAATTAATTTGACTTTTGGCTTGATCAAAGGGTGTTCTTAGGTCGTATAGTATCTGGACAAGGTATATAGGTCAACCCAAAGAAAGTTAAGGTAGTAATGAAGTGGGAGGCACTTAGAAATGTGTTTGAGATTCGGAGTTTTCTTGGACTAGTAGGTTATTACAAGAGGTTTGTCAAGGGGTTTTCATTGATCTCATCCTATTTGACAAAGCTTCTAAGAAAGAATGTACCTTTTAGATGGATTGATGAATTTTAAAGGAGTTTTAAGGAATTAAAATATCAATTAACTACTGCATCAGTGTTAGTCATTCCATCAGGATCTGGAGGATGTGTCCTGTATAGCAATGCTTCACATTAGGATTAGGATGTGTTCTGATGCGGTATAGTAGAGTGATTGCATATGCATCAAGATAGTTAAGGTCTTATGATTTAGAACTTGTTGCAGTTGTGTTTGCTTTAAAGATTTTGAGACATTATCTGTATGGTGAAACATTTCAAATATTTACAAATCATAGAAGTTTGAGATATTTGTTGAGTCAAAAGGAGCTGAATATGAGACAACGTCGATGGATTGAATTCCTTAAAGATTATGATTGAACAATTGAGTATCACCTAGTTAAAGCTAATATTATAGTTATTTCATAAAAGTTAATATACCAAAGAGTAAATTTAGAACTAGATTTGGGCACTTAGAGTTTTTGGTGATGCCTTTTAAGTTAACAAATGCTCTGGCAACTTTTATGGCGTTGATGAGTAAAGTGTTCCAACCTTACTTAGAACATTTTATGATTGTATTAATAGATTATATCTTAGTGTACTCGAAGAGCAAAGAGGAACATTCTGAGCATTTGAGGTTAGTCTTACAGATAATGAGAGATAAGCAATTGCACGCCAAATTCAATAGGTGTGAATTTTGGCTTGATCAAAGGGTGTTCTTGGGTCATATAGTATCTGGACAGGGTATATAGGTAGACACAAAGAAAGTTAAGGTAGTAATGAAATGGGAGGCACCTAGAAATGTGTCTGAAATTCGGAGTTTTCTTAGACTAGCAAGTCATTATAAGAGATTTGTCAAGGGGTTTTCATAGATCTCAACCCATTTGACAAAGCTTCTAAGGAATAATGTACCTTGCAGATGGATTGATGAATTCTAAAGGAGTTTTGAGGAATTAAAATATCAATTAACTATTGCATCAGTGTTAGTCATTCCATGAAGATCTGGAGGATATGTCATGTATAGTGATGCTTCACATTAAGGATTATGATGTGTTCTAATGCAGTATGGTAGAGTGATTGCACATGTATCAAGATAGTTAAGGTCTCATGATTTAGAACTTATTGTAGTGGTGTTTTCTTTGAAGATTTTGAGACATTATCTGTATGGTGAAACATTTCAGATATTTATAGATCATAGAAGTTTTGTTGAGTCAGAAGGAGCTGAATATGAGACAACAATGATGGATTGAATTGCTTAAAGATTATGATTGCATAATTGAGTATCACCTAGGTAAAGCTACTATTGTAGCTGTTGCATTAAGCAAGAAATCCAATAGTAGTGTGGCTTAAGTTCAAACATCGAGGTTAACAAACCTAGATCAACTAAGAGTATTGAATGTTGAGCTGAATTTTGGGCAGAATGAAGCATTGTTAGGTACATTGAAGCTTAGACTGACGTTGCATGAAAGGATCAGAAAATCTTAAAGCAATGATCCAAAATTTGTCAAAATTATTAAAAATTTAAAAAAAATCTGAATTCCGAGTTTGAGTTTAGGGACAATGCATTATGGTTAAAGCAGAGATTGTATGTACCTGATGTTGATGATCTGAGAAAAGAAATTTTAGAGGAAGCACACATAGCAACTTATGCTAAACATCATGGTACTACTAAGATGTACAATATGCTAAAACAACATTTTTAGTGGCCAAGGATGAAGAAGCAAGTGGCGGAGTATGTTGCCAAATGTTTAACATGCCAACAGATTAAGGTAATACATCAGGCTCCGGTTGGGAAGTTACAGTCATTACCTATTCTAGAGTGGAAATGGGAGAGGATTACTATGGATTTCATTATGAGTTTTCCAAGGACTTCGAGGCAACATGATGTCATATTGGTCATTATTGAAAGATTAACGAAGTCAACTCATTTCTTACCTGTGTGAGACAATAACGCACTAGATTAGTTAGCTCGTAGATATGTAAATGAGATAGTAAGGTTACATAAAGTTCTAGTATCTATTGTATCAAACCATGATCCCATATTTACTTCGAGATTTTGGGATAGTTTATAAATAGCATTAAGTACAAAGTTGAATTTTAATATAGCATTTCATCCTCAAACAGACGGGCAGAGTGAGAGGACTATTCAAACTGTTGAAGATATGCTTAGAGCTTGTGTTTTGGAGTTTCAAGGAGTATAGGATCAATATGTAGCTCTTATTATCATTATCACCATATTATAGGTATGGCTCCATACGAGGCGTTACATGGAAAAAAGAGTCGATCACTCTTATACTGGGATGAAAAGGGTCTAAGGATTGTTGAAGGCCCAGAGTTGATACAAAACATCATTCATAAGATAAAATTGATCCGTAATGGGATTAAAGCGGGTCAAGACAAGCAAAAGAGTTATGAAGATTAGCACCGGAGGGATTTGGAGTCTCAAATAAGAGACTGGGTGCTTTTTAAAGTGTCACCCTAGCGAGGATTGCTAAGGTGTAGTAAAAAGGGAAAGTTAGGCCCTAGATACAATGGTCCCTAAGAGATTACTGAGAGAGTTGGACCATTGGCTTACAAGTTAGCATTACCAGCAGAGATGCCTCAGATTCATATATGTTCCATGTTAGTATGCTCAGGAGATATCAGTTAGATCTGACATATGTATACCAACACAGGAAGTTTAAATTGCAACTAATTTAAGTTATGTGGAGGTACTAGTCAAAATAGTTAGGTATCAGACTAAACAATTGAGAAACCAAGTGATTCCATTAGTTAAATTCCTTTGGAGAATCATTCAAGAGAGGAAGCTACATGGGAGATTGAGGAGAAAATGAGGAATCAATACCCCCATCTATTTGATCAATTAGGTAAGAATTTCGAGGATGAAATTTGTTAGGGTGGGAATTGTAATAGCCGGTTTCCTAACCTATTGAAGGATTAGAGTGATAGTCACATGAATTGCAGTATATTATAAAGAATTGGTACATTTGGGATATGATTTTATTCACATGCATAACATAAGCATCTATATACATATAAATGTTGATTTAAGAAAATTGCACTCAATTGACATATTTCAGGGTATGAAAGGTTTAAAATGATTATGATTTGAATATGTATTGCTTATTTCTTAAATTTTGGTTTGATAGATTACAAGTAGTAAATTTGGAATTAATTGTTACAATTGAAAAATTTATGAATTAAAACATACATTTAGTTTAGGAAAAATGTCATGTGGTAAGATAAGTTGACAAATGAAAATTTAAGATGACTAAGCCTATAAAATGAGTGACATTTGGCGTAGAAAATTAAGTGACAAATGCCATAAGAAATTAAGTGACAAATGGTAGCAGTGATTGAATGATAAATGGCCTAACATAATTATGAAAAAAGGAAACTTATGAAGAGGACAAGTGACTTATATGCATAGGTGACAAATGCCATTATATAGCAATGACACCTAGTGCCTAAGGAGTTAAGCTATTGCAGGGATAGTTTCTGTTGTGTTGATTCTTCATCTTTTCTTTACGTTCACGATCGAAATGCCCACACACCCTCATAGCTTCTGAATTTTTCTTCAATTTCGTTTATAGTCACTTCAAGATCTATACAAAAATCTGCTCAAAGATATTTATAACATGTTATCATCATTTTTCCTTTGCTGAAATCATTTTACTTCCTTCTTGTACTTGGATGATTTTACATGCATGGAGAGCTAAGTTAGCTTGATCACTGAGGTGTAACTTGAGCTAAATAAGTAAGTGAAATTCTAATCTCTATGGCATGTTAAAATAGAAATTTTATGATGGCTGAATTGGGATGGAATGCATGTGGCGTTGATAATGATGTTATGCTGGAATGTGATTGATGAATTGGTTACTTTTATGTTTTGTTATTGATGCATGAAAACAGTAGGTTATAGACTATTAAATGGATGATTTTGATTAAGATTTGAAGTATAATTAAAGGTGGATTCATGGTAAAGATAGGTGTTATTGAAGTGTTCTTGAATCTAGAAAATTAGAGCTGTAGATGTGTTTGTAAAAGTGATGGTTAATGACATAAGTGAGCATAATTGTGTAAGTCTTAGTGTAAACAATATGGAAGTTAAATTAACTTAAATGAATTAACCTTAAAGGACGTGAAATCTGGAATTTTTCAGGTGTTATTGATGTCGCTAAGCTTGTGAAATTCCTGAAGTATTGAAGGAAGAAAAGTTACATATATTAGTGATGTTGATGACAAATTCTGGAATTTTAATTTCTTTAGCCTCTGTAAATGTCGAACTAGCTCAAAAATTTCACTCTAAATTGGTATATTTGGACTTAATTAAGGCTATGAATGAGCCTAGATTGTTGCTTGATTATTTGGTTTATGAATGAGCCTAGATTGTTGCTTGATTAATTGGTCAAGAGTTTGATAAGTTTATGTAGTTAATTGATTTCATAACCTAAAGAATGGACTATTTTGATATGGCTGAGTTCAAATCTAGAAATTATGATTTGTTAAAGGAATAAATGAGTTCTTTTAATGCAAAGATGATCTTAAGGACATGAATAATGTGTATAAGGTATGGGTGAATGAGCATTGAAGAACATGGAGTAATTATGAATGAGAATTTGGTTAATGTATTAATATATATTGCTTGAAAAAGTTTAGTGAATGTATAGATCTAGCTTGCTGAAATTCATACTCAAAGTAACAATAGTTTGTGTTTTATAAAAGGCTTTTTTATTATGAAAGTGTTCAAGGATAAGTGTAAAGTATGATTGATGAATTTGGAGTGAATTAAGCTAACTTAAAGGTACAAACCTGATTGCAAAATGATAGTATACAAAATATAATGTTTAAATGGTCTTAGGGTGTATAAGCACAAATTGAATAGTCAAGATCTATGTATAAGAATACATACCCGGAAAGTCAATTGACCACGTATTGAACATGAAACTTATACATGTGCATGACTGAATATTCATTTGATTAAACAAGTTAGTGATTTGTGAACTATGTATATATTGCATAACTATAGATGCACAAGTTGATCGCCAACATCCAGACATTGCCAGATGTAACGTCCCGTTACCCATGTTAAGGCTAGAATAGTAAATTATGATAAATTAGGAAAATACATGTCATGCATAAGTTAAATGTGTCATACACATTTTTGCACATTCATATGATTGTACATATATTCATTGACATTTTTCGGGTATAATTGTGTTATTAAAAGGTGAATTGTGAATTTTTTTTAGCTGAAAAATTATTTGGAGAGTCATATTATTATTATTATTATTATTATTATTATTATTATTATTATTATTATTTCAGATTTTTTAGTAGATTTTTGAAATTTTTGAAAAATTTGGGGTATTTTGGACCAATTATATTTGAGACAAATGGCTAAATTGTATTGTGAAATGTGGCATCCTTGCACGTTGACACATGGCCCACATGCAAGGGACACACGTGGTTAAGTGTGTTGCTGGAGAGAAATTGCTGAAGCTTGATAATATGTCTTTATGTTTTTGTTCTTCACCGGAAACAACTTCTTTACCAAAACTCTTCTCTAGTCTGTCCACCGCAACATCAAATGTTAAATTTTTGTGCTATTGATTCGCTCTCACATGCTGGAGATTTTATGGAACCAAGTATGTTGTTCTGATGGTACTTCTACAATGTAAATATACATGCATGCATGGGTTTGAGGATTGAGTTTTTGGTGATGAATGAATTAACTGAAGATTTACAAACCATGGATATGTTGTTTTTGCATGTTTGAGGAACCATATGTTGTAAGATATTGTTAAGGTGAGTCAGAGCTAGAAGAATCATTGAAATTGTGTTTAGGAAGAGTGTAAAATTCTGGGAAAATAATGATCTTAAACTCTGTATTTTACTGTACATGCATGAATATAGGGTTGTTTTATTGTTCATGTATAAATTTGTGTTGTGTAAACAATAATGAGTTTGGAATGAGTTCTAAACTAGGGGACAAGCTTAAATGAAGCAGTGTTATAGGGAGCAGTATGTAATGCGTAATGCAAAGCTTATATGGAAATGAAGTGTTTGTCAAAAAAAAAATAAGAAGAAGAGATGAAGTGCAGTTCAGTGATCTGAGTTTGGTGAAGAAGATGAAGTTGGCATATTAGAGAGAGAAAAGGTGATGGTTTATTTGTGTGGGTTAAAAACTAGAGTATTTCATTGAATAGCCCTAAGTCTTTTGCCTATAACTTTTTCATCCAAACTCGAAATAACTTAAAACTTAGACCAATGGATTTTTAAGACATTTAGCTTTCTCTCCAAAAAAATTTAGAGTTATTTGAATTGATTTGAAAGTGATTGATAGGATGAAAGTCTCGAAGCCTGCTGGAATGTTGTGAACTGGAAAAATTTTCATGATCATGCTTTGGTTTTATAATTATAAATTGAGCTGTAGATTTCATAATGAGTTGATTTTAATTCATATTAAAATAGAGACATATTTCTACAACTTTTTTGAAGAAGTCGAATTTTAATTCTGTCTTTATGATTTTCAAAATTGGCATGTAATTGAGTCTTAGTTTAGGCTGTAGCACTACCAGGGACAATAAGATAACTGGAATTTTCATTGAACAATGCATTGTGCATATTTTTTTATTTAAGTACATGTGCATAAAGGAATATGTTTTCAATTATGCAATATGTGATATTTGTGAATGTGTTGTGTATGTTATAGAGGAGCACATCGGATGCCAGTCGAACATTTCCAGACCATCCAGGCAATAGCTTCTTGGATTGTACTGTGAATCAACCTAGATGATTTGCTAGGATTGATTAGATGTGAATTTAATTTGATTTGTTAAACTTCCAATATTTTTTAACTGTTTGTGAGTTGTTTTTGGATTTCATACTTGAGGTCTGAGGAGTTTAATAGTTGGACATGTATTGGGAGTGTTTTGATTTGATATGAATTTGACATTTGATTCTCAATGAAAGTTGAATGCCGGACTTAGGTCCGATGACTGTGAAATCTTATCTGAGCATTTGTATAACATTGTGATATATGAGATATTCAGAAATTGTTGCATTTCATAAAATACATGCTCAGACAAAGGCGTTGTGACTTGAGTTGCCAGTATGAATCACTTCCATGTAGAGCTTTGCTCCGTGATTTTGCTTGACTGAGCCCTATGGGCCAATATTTGTATAAGTTTGTGATAAGCACTCATTCACAACAATAAGAAAGAATGTGAGTCTCATGCATATAACATTATAAGACTAAAATTTATTGAATGATTTGCAAAGTTGAATGAGTGATAAATTGATGTGATTTATTTGCTATGCTTAGCAATGTGAACTGTGTGATCCTATGATATACCATGTTGTGTAAACTTCTGGAATGTGTTTATGATTTGAATGAGTGTTTGTAAAATATGTATTATGTGTATATGATCTAGTGAAATGATCAATGATGGTTCCCTCATTGAGTTCGCAAAACTCATAAAAATAGCAATGTGATTTTTCAGGTACAAGACAGGAGACCTAATTCTTTAGACAGGACTAACGAACCTTTTGGATTATGTTATATCTTAAAGGTCTATCAACTGGCTCCAGGAGTGTTGTGTCGTATATTTTTTTGTTTTTGTTAGAACCTGTATGAGGTTATGTAAATATTTTTCTAAAGGAAAAAGTGTAAATTTTGTGGATTATTGCAATGAATGGTTTTAAAATTTGTTGACTTTTAAATGATGTTAGTTGATGTCATGTGTAAGTTGGAATTGTTTTGCTCTGACATACCATTATCATAAGTTATGTTCCTGAAAGTTTGGGCATGTACGCTATGGTAGTGGAATGTTGCATTTTGGTATCAGAGCCAGATTTAGCATCTTAAGGGACAAATAAGAGTTGAGATATGATAATTAGTGAGATATTTCGATCACTAGTGATCACAACTTTTGTTTATTATAGCTCACCTTCCATAGGAGATCATATTGGAGAGTCAACTGACATGGAGTCCGTAGGAGTCAATTTAAAGTCTCCTATACCTGAGTTCGCTCAGATGCCTCTGAGAATTCCCGTGAGGCAAGAAAGAAGATATGATGAGCTAAGAAAAAAAGGGTTTGTGGACTTCTACGGAAGTATAGATCCGACTGAAGCAAAAGGGTGGCTTGAGCGAACTAAAAGAGTGTTTGACCAGATGGACTGTGAGTCAGATGAGAAATTCAACTATGCTTTCTCACTCCTACAAGGTCCTGCATATCAATAGTGGAAAATCGTTCCAGGCAGTACCACCAGACCTTGTAGTTTGACCTGGGAGGATTTCATGAGAGTGTTCTGAGAGAATTACATGCCAAAGATTTATATGAATCAAAAAATGAAAGAATTTTTAGACCTGAAGCAAGGCAGACTCATAATGGCAGTGTATGAGATAAAATTCAATGAGCTAATGGGATATGCAATTGCATTGATCCCAACTAAAGAAGAAAAATGTAGATGAATTGAGGATGGTTTGAACATGGAGATCAGAACGAGACTAAACATTTCTAACTTGAAAATATTTATAAAACTCCAAGCAGTCTCGATTAGAGTTGAACAATTATTGAAAGATGGTCTAGCAGAAAACAAACAGGAGTTTAGAGGTAAGAGGCAGGACAAGTCTCAGGTTGATTCTAGCAGAAGCTTCAGAAAGCGTCATAACAGATCATCTCGATTCTAGTCTAGATCGAGACAATCTATATCTCAAGGAAGAGGTAGATTTATTCAGTCTGAGGGAAGTAGAAGACAGATGCCTGCCAGTCAGTCACACCAATTGCCTGAATGTGAGCAATGTGGTAAAAAGCATGATGGTGAGTGTTGGTAGATATCGAGAGCATGTTTTCGATGTGGCTCATATGAGCATCAGATCAGAGATTGCCCTGAGATGTTGGAAACACAGTCTGGAGCTAGAGTAGGAACTATGACTGAGACTACAGTTCAATGAAGTAAAACTAGCAGACCTATACAGAGAGCCAGAGGTAGAGGTAGGACTTAGTCAGCAGGGCCTAGTGTCAGGACTAAGGTGTAGAGCAACCAGCCACAATCTCAGGCTAGGGTCTATGCCATTACCAGACAGGAGGCACATGACTCTCCAAATGTGATAGCAGGCGTGTTGAACGTTTTTAATTTTGAAGTGTATGCACTGGTAGATCTAGTATCTACACATTCATTCATCACCCCACATCTAGCATCTAGATTGCATTATGAGCGTGAGACACTGAAATATGGATTAGTAGTGAGTACTCCAGTGGGTAGCACAACATTGATTGGTGAGATATGTAAGAGGTGTGTAGTTCAAATTGATCAGGCAGAATTAAAAGCTGATTTGATTATATTGCAACTGAGAGAAATAGACCTCATCTTAGGCATGGACTGGCTCACTGCTCATAGGGTAGTGATGAATTGTTATACTTAGGAGGTAATGCTTGAGTTCCTAATCAGAAGAGAGAGGTGTTTCGAGGAGTTAGTCAGGTAGTGCTTTGAGATTGATCCAAGGTGGATATGACGCTTATCTGGCCCACATGGTAGATACTCGGAATGAACAAACCATTCAGGACATTCCAGTTATTAGGGAATTTCTGGATGTGTTCCCGGCTGAACTACTAGGATTACCCCTAGATAGGGAGACGGAGTTCACTATTGATATTATCCCAGGTGTCGCTTCTATACCAATTCCTCCCTATAAGATGGCACTATTGAACTGAAGGAACTGAAAACCCAGTTGTAGGAATTGTTAGATAAGGGTTTCATCAGGCCTAGTGTGTCACATTGGGGAGCTTTGGTATTGTTTGTAAAGAAGAATGATGGCACCCTGAGATTATGTATTGATTATCGACAGTTTAATCGGATAACAGTTAAGAGTAAACATCCACTATCGAGGACTGATGATTTGTTTGACCAATTATAAGGAGCTTGGGTGTTCACAAAGTTAGATTTGAGATCGGGATATTACCAGCTGAGGATAGCTGAGGCAGATGTTCTCAAGAGTGCATTTAGAGCCAGATATGGGCACTTCGAGTTTTTGGTGATGACATTTGGATTGACTAATACTCTGGCAGCTTTTATGGCATTGATGAATAAGGTATTTCAACCTTATTTAGATCAATTTGTAATTGTCTTTATTGATGACATTTTGGTGTACTTGAAGTGTAGAGAAGATCATGTGGCACATCTGAGAATGATTCTTCAGACAATGAGGGAGAAACAGTTATATGCTAAGTTCAGCAAGTGCAAATTTTGGCTTGATCGAGTAGTATTTCTAGGTCACATCGTGTTTGGACAGGGCATTCAGGTGGACTAAAAAAAATAGAAGTTGTAATGAAATGGTAGACTCTGAAGAATGTGTCTGAGATCCGAAGTTTCCTAGGATTAGCCAGGTATTACCGAAGGCTTGTCAAGGGTTTTTATTAATTTCAACCCCTTTGACAAAACTTCTGAAAAAGAATGTGGCTTTCAGATGGAGTGATGATTGTCATAGGAGTTTTGAGGAGCTAAAGCATCAGTTAACTTTAGCACCCGTGTTAGCTATCCCATCGAGTTCTGGAGGTTATATCATGTACAGTGATTCGTAGCATCAGGGTTTAGGATGTGTCCTAATGCAACATGGTAAAATAATAGCATATGCATCGAGACAGTTGAGATCTCATGAATTTAACTACCTAGTTCATGATCTGGAACTTGCTATAGTAGTGTTTTCCCTGAAGATCTGGATACATTACCTGTATGGTGAAACCTTTCAAGTATTTACTGATCATAAAAGTTTGTGATATCTGTTGAGCCAGAAAGAGTTAAATATGAAACAGAGGAGGTGGATAGACTTGTTAAAAGATTATGATTGCACAATTGAGTATCATCCTAGCAAAGCTAATGTTGTAGCTAATGCATTGAGTAGGAAATCATATAGCAATGTGGCATAAGTACAATTATCGACGTTACCGAGCCTAGTTCAGTTGAGAGCATTAAATGTTGAATTACATTTGAAGCAAAATGATACATTGATAGCTACCTTGAAGTTTAGACCTGTTTTGGTCTAAAGAATTAAAGAAGTTCAAAGCCGAGATCTAGATTTAGTGACGTTAATTAAGAAGTTGAAAGTGAATCCAGAATCTAAGTTTGAAGTGAGAGATGATACTTTGAGGTTAAAGCAAAGACTATATGTGCCCAATGTTGAGAATTTGAGGAAAGAGATTTTAGAGGAAGCACATTTAGCAGCTTATGCTATGCATCCTAGTACTACTAAGATGTATAACACGCTGAAACAACATTACTGGTGGCCTGGCATGAAAAAGCAAGTAGCAGAATTTGTTTCTAAGTATATAACTTGCCAACAGGTTAAAGCTGAGCATCAGGCTCCAACTGGGAAATGTTACCTATTCTGGAGTGGAAATAGGAACGAATCATGATGGATTTCATTATGGGTTTGCTGAGGACTTCGAGGCAACATCATTCCATTTGGGTCATTGTGGATAAACTGACCAAATCGGCTCATTTCTTGCCAATGAGAGAAAATCTTTCACTAGATCAGTTAACTCAGCGATATGTGAATGAGGTTGTGAGGTTACATGGGGTTCTAGTGTCCATAATTTTAGACAAGCATCCTAGATTTACCTCGAGATTTTTGGGTAGTTTACAGACAGCTTTGGGTACCAAACTGAATTTCAGTACGCCCTTTTATCCTCAGACAGATGGTTAAAGTGAGAGAACGATTGAGACTGTCGAGTATATGCTTGGAGCTTGTGTTTTGGAGTTTCAGGGAGCATAGGATAAATATATAGCTTTGATTGAATTTGCTTACAATAATCAATATCACAGTAGTATCGGTATGGCTCTATATGAGGCGTTGTACGGCAGGAAGTGTCATTCGTCTTTATACTGAAGAGGGTCTAAGAATTGTCGAAGGCTAGAGTTGATTCAAGACACTGCTGATAAGGTAAAATTGATCTGTAGTAGAATTAAAATGGCATAAGATAGACAAAAAAAACTATGTGGATCAGCACAGGAGAGATATGTACTATCAAGTTGGTGACAGAGTATTCCTGAGAGTATCACCCTGGCGAGGTGTACTGAGATTTGACAAGAAAGGTAAGATAAGTCTAAGGTATATTGGCCCATACAAGGTCATTGACAGAATTGGGCCACTAGCTTATAAGTTAGCCTTACCTTCAGAAATGACTCAAATACATAATGTGTTTCATGTAAATATGCTTAGGTGTTATTGGTCGGATCCAACTTATGTAATACCGACTCAGGAGATTGAAGTCTCTAGTAATATGAGCTATATTGAAAAACTTGTGAAGATAATTGGCTATCAGAATAAACAATTGAGGAATCGAGTGATCCCAATGGTGAAAATCCTTTAGAAGAACCATTTGAGTGATGAAGCCACATGAGAAACAGAGGAGCACATGAGGACTCAGTACCCCTACCTATTTGATCATTCAAGTCAGAATTTCAAGGACGAAATTTTTGTTAGGAGAGGAGAATTGTAACATCCCGTTACCCATGTTAAGGCTACAATAGTAAATTATGATAAATTATTGAGAAATTATGAAAATACACATCATGCATAAGTTAAATGTGTCACGCACATTTTTTCACATTTATATGATTATACATGCATTTATTGACATTTTTAAAGTACAATTGTGTTATTAAAAGGTGAATTGTGAATTTTTTTAATTGAAATTTTATTTGGAGAGTCATATTATTATTATTATTATTTTGGAATTTTTGGTGAATTTTTGAAAATTTTGAAAATTTTGGGGTATTTTGGACCAATTATATTTGTGACAAATGGCTAAATTGTATTGTGAAATGTGGCATCCTTGCACGTTGACACATGACCCGCATGCAAGGAACAGACGTAGTTAAGTGTGTTGCTGGAGAGAAATTGCTGAAGTTTGATAATATGTCTTTATGTTTTTGTTCTTCACCGAAAACAACTTCTTTACCAAAACTCTTCTCTAGTCCTTCCATCGAAACATCAAATGTTAAATTTTTTTGCTATTGATTCACTCTCACCTGCTGGAGATTTTGTGGAACCAAGTAAGTTGTTCTGGTGGTATTTCTACGGTGTAAATACACTACAAGAAAATAGACGTTTAGCGACAGAAATTACCGACGGAATAACCAAATATTCTGTCGGTATTAAGGTTACCGACGGAATATAACGACAACGCGAAAACATCGGTGATACGGCCGTAGCTAAATTTACCGACGAAAATTTAGTGTGTGTCGCTAAATTTAGCGACGAATCAAGAAGTACCGTCGCTAACATTTACCGACAGCGCAAACCAATTCCGTCTGTAACTTAGCGACCGAAAAAATGTTCCGTCTGCAAAATTACCGACGGAAGTAAACGTACCGTCGGTAAATACGATAACAATATACTGACGGATATTTAATTTCCGTCAGTATAAAAACCGACGGAAATGATCTTTTCCGTCGGTAATGGTTATTTTTAAATTTTTTTAATTTATATTTTCATTTTATTTAATTATATTCAATTACATTTAATTTGTTAATGATCATAACATATAAATTATATTTAG
>JAOSBN010003016.1:514-16209 GCA_027563595.1 Erythroxylum suave | reverse complement strand
TACTATACTAGGATACTAAACATTGAATACCATGTATATGAAAAAAAAAATTTCCACAGTCCACCATAAAAAATAAGATGTATAAAAAATACAACAGCTTTGTTTAAATTGTACCAGACTTTCATGAATCTGATATCTCACTTTTGTACAAAAAATATCACCACCAATAATAATTAAGTTACATGTATACTTTAAAATGAGAATACTATCACTGATTACTGAGAATACTATAGCTTATTTAAAACTACATCAAATCTTCATACAGCCAATAATAAGCTTTTATACAAAAAGCACTACCTCTTATAACAAATAAAGAGTATTCTTTTAACTATAACTTGCACTTGAGTCATATGTTTACCTTAAAATGAGAATGCAATCACCAAAAAGGAAGAATACCATGCTTTAATAAAAACTATACCAAAATTTCGTACATCTAATGCCACACTTATATGCACAAAATGCCAACATCCATAATAGATAACTCACACCTTAACCTTTAGATGAGAATATGGTCAACAATTACTAAAAATACCATGAATTAATTAAAACATACAAAACTTCATACAACAATACCATGCCTAGGTAAAAAAGATAACACCACTTGTAACAAGTTAGTTACACATTCACCTTAAAATGAGAATACCATAACTGATTACAAAGAATACTATGGCTTAATTAAAACTATACTATAACTTCACACATCCAATATCACACTATTGTACAAAAGAATATCACTGCCTACAATAGATAAATCATAAGTTCACCATAAATTGAGAATACCGTCATCGAGAACAAAGAATAACACGTCTTAATAAAAATTATACTAGACTTTCATACAACCACTACCACACTTATATACAAAAAATATCACCACCCTTAACATTTTAGTAACATATTTACCTTAAAATGGTAATATAGTCATTAAGTGCAAAGAATACCATGGCTTAGTTGGAACTATACCAAACTTTCCTATATCTAGTACTACACTTATGTACAAAAATACCCCCACCCATAACAGATAAATCATTTGTTTACCTTCAAATGAGATTATCATCACTTCAATGTTAAGATACCATGCCACAATGAATATTATACTAGATTTTAATACATATCATATCTATATACAAAAAAATACCCTACCAATAATAGATAATTTATATTTTTACTAATTTAAAGTGAGAATACCATCACTTTAATGTTAACATATCATACATCAGTAGAAACCATACTTGATCTTTAAACATAAAGTACCACACTTATGTTGAAAAAATATTACCACTCATAATAGGTAAGTTAGATGTTCATCTTGAAATGAGAATACAATCACTTTAATATTAAAATACCATACCTTAAGACAAATTATACTACACCTCATACATAAAACAACATGCTTATTTTTCAAAAATACCACCACCCACAATACATAAGTTATATGTTCACCTCAAAATGAGAATATCATCAGTTTAGTTTACAATACCATGTCTTGAGACAAATTATACCAAATGTGGTTATACTTTTATTATAATTTTGTAAAAGAACTTACAGGGCACCTTATAACTAAGTAATATATGTAAATAATTGGTCTAGTATCGAGATAAAATGAAGGACATAAATGTAAAGTGATATTCAATATTTGATGATATGTTTAGTCTATAAGTTGAAATGTGAATTGTCCTTGTGTTTGATATGAGTGAGCACATCGAGGATGGTTTACTTATTGCATTTTGAAAAACTCATCAAAATTGCAAATGTTGATTTTCAGGTACAAGGATGACTTAGCTTTTAAGGCAAACTAGTAGAAGGCTAGTTTTGTCAAATTTTGGGAATCAAGAATGACTCAAAGGTCTGGTCAGCTGATACTAAAGAGTTAGATAGAATACTTTTGTATAGTTCCTCATTTGTTGTAGAACATGTTGTAAAGAGTAGTAAACTCTTATATGTTTTTGATATTGTATATATGTATTATTTAGTGAAATGCTACAGTGTAAATTATGTTTGATAAATGGAATAAGGAGTTGATCTTTTGAATCTTTGTGTTATATGTATGATGTCATATTAAGTGAATTGATTGCTCTAATGTGCCCCTTTCATGGGGAATGTTCTCGAACGTCCTCTAGATGTCTGGGCATGTGCTCTATGGAGGTGGGGTGTTGTATTGAAGATGTAGTTTGATTCACTCCTGTAGCCTACGTGGCCATATGTTGACTTATATAACCATGTAAGTGAGCTACATAATTGTGTAAGTGGTCGTGTAGCTCATTATGAAAGTGAATGTTCTTGATTCTTCAATTTTCACACACATGGTCACATAATTTCATCAAACCCTAATTTTTACTATAAAAGGGAATTTAAGAGGCCAAAAGAGGCACGAAAAGTTTAGAGACATGAAAGGGGGGAAATTTCTTACCCTTTTGAGAGCCATGAGGAGCTAACCTTTCCTCTTTCCAGCTCAAAAGGGATATCAAGGTGGACGAAGATATTTGGGCATTTCTTATTCTAATAGTGTTATTCTCACTCTCTTTTGGAATTGATTGTATTTTTCTATGATTGATGTTTTGGTATTTATGTATGAATGATTTGGATATCTCAAATAGATTATTCATGTATGAACTCATTGCCAGAATCTAGATTGCAATACATAATCGTTGTAAATCTAATTCAGTTACGGTAATCTAATGGTTATGCATCATTCGAGATAACATAACATAGGTTAAATAACTCGAGCTTATGTGGTTGTTACCTGGATTAACTTGTTTTCTTATTTCATAATATAGTTGTCACACTAAATCTGGAGAGCTTATTCTAGGTTGTCTGATTGTTAAACCTAATTAAAGAGTTTGTTTTAATTAATTAATAAAGTTTGTTGTTAAACTACAATTAACAGTTTGAAAGAGATGCAAAACAACAATATGACAATTAATGATGCTCATTTGCGTGAAGGTTAAGATTGAACTGCGAATTGGATTTGAAAACCATTGTTTAATTTTATCACTTTTGCACTATTTGATTTGATTACCTTTAATATTTTAATTTTAATTTATTTTGTTAATTTCATTTAACCAAACCCTAATCCTAAACATTGATTTATTCATTAAAAAAGCTAAAAACACACATTTTGAGGATAAGATCCTTGCTCAGCACTATTAAAAATTTAGTTATGTAGAGTGTTAGAAAATATATAAAACTAATTAATTTGGCCTAATATAACTACTTAAGCTATTGTGGTGAATTGGTCGCTTAATATGGTATTAGAGCCTTTATGAGCAAACGATCTTAAGTTCAAATCCTACCACCTACCTATTTATCATCAATTAAATCAGCACAAGGTAAAGTGAGCTTGTACAAGTTTCAAGCCTAAAGGGCTTTCACTTGAGGGGGGTGTTAGTGAACATATAAAACCAATTAAGTTGGCTTTACACAACAGCTTAAGCTATTATAGTGGAATGGTCGCTTAACATAGAGTTAGGTCTTATTTTTTATTGTGTTTGATGTGCATTACAAGGCTTTAGATGATTATAGAGATGCAACAAGATTTACTTGAAATTATTCCATTGATGAGCCTTGGAAAGGGATACAAATTGGTAGAGAACTCAATTAGTCTCTCCTACTAATGAACACCATCTCCTTATCAACAAGGGACGTTGGGGAAACCTAGGGTGATATATTCTAAGTTAATTGATTTAAAGGATCTAGGAATGTAAGAGCCAATGGTAGTGATGGTTTGAATTCTCATGATCCTCCACTAGCTTTGAAGCCAGATTATAATATCAACCTTAAAAAAGAGGTCAATAAGTTGAATAATTATGCAAATGCAATTTTATTGGAGATATTTTCAGTATATAAAATCAATTCCCTGAATGTTCTTAATATAGTGGGACAATAAGAGAAATTATCTCTCAACTACCCAACAAATCCCCCAGACTCATATAAAAGTATTAAGGTAGTATAAGTGGATCAAAATACTGATGGTTTACACTAGACAATAGAAGAAAATATAACATTAAGATAATTAGGGGTTTTATGAGCCAAATCTCCCTCTAATTTCCATACTATCCTAAAATGTAGGAATATTAATTTCCCCAAAAAGTAGCAGGTCCTAAGCAATTTTATTTATGAAATAAAGCCTATGTTAATTGGCCTTTTGGAAACTAAGCTCAAGGAAGAGAAATGTAAGAAGCTGTAATTTTTAGACAAATAATGGCTCTTTCTTAAAAATCACCAATAACATAAAAAAGGTCATATTATCATTACCTATGACTCAAGTAGAGTAGATACTTCACTTCTACTTATTTATGATCAAATTATCATTACCTATGACTCAAGTAAAGTAGATGCTTCCCTTATACTTATTTATTATCAAATTATACAACTTTTAGTCTTATTGATTCAAAAGAGGGTGAAATTCTTTTTATCCTTCATTTATGGATCCAAATGTTTTCCAAAGGAACAAAGGAACACATTTTCCTCTATTAACTCACCATGGATTATTGGGAGAGACTCCATCAACATTCTCTAAGTCTTTGAAGTAAAAGGTAAAATTTTCTTAAGAAACTTCAATAATGACTTTAATGACTATATTAACTATTTAAAGGTTATTGACTTTAAGTCTAAAGGCAATATTTATACTTAAAGCAGTAACCAAAGTGATCATTAGAAATAAGCTTGATAGAGTCTTGATTAATGAAGATTAGTTTTTAAATTCCTAGAAACTAAAGATAGATTCATGAACCTATTGTTCTTAGATTATAATGATATTCTAATTCATATCATCAAGTCAACCCAAAATAACTCCCTTTCAATTCAATAACTTCTTAATTAAAGCTGAGAGTTTTAAGGATGAATTTGCTAAA
This sequence comes from Erythroxylum suave, assembly GCA_027563595.1. NCBI lineage: Eukaryota > Viridiplantae > Streptophyta > Magnoliopsida > Malpighiales > Erythroxylaceae > Erythroxylum > Erythroxylum suave. Next base: position 11,359 of record JAOSBN010003016.1, on the reverse strand, counting down.
GACTTATCTTCATATTTCAAAGGTCACAAATCTTTCATATATATCCTTTCGAAGAATGTAATTATATTAAGCCATGAAAGGATAATCAATAAAAAACAATACATATGCTTATATAGGAGACTGTCAAAGTTAGCAAAGATTTGTTAATTATTCAAGAAATATTCATGAAGCATAAAATAAATTTGGTAAATGCTCCAGTTGTTAATACAATCAGTGCTAAAGATAGCTTTTCTTTAAAGATTCTAATATAGATTTTGATGGAATTAATTAGCTCTCTGTTGAATATCATAAAGCTTCTTTCTTTGTAGCAAAATAAGTGCCTATTTCTTTGATCCCATATGTTCAATGTTGCATAAGATAAAGCAATGTAAACTCATACTCCAGGTGATGATTTGTTGATATTCCACTAGAGGGTTACTGATGATACACTTATGAAGAACTTTTCTCTATGCTCCAACAGTGTACTTACATTTGAAAAACAATTGTGAAATACTCTCACTTTGACATTTACACAGAAAAATTCCGTTAGCTAGAAAGATGAATTTATTTATCTTATCAATTATGAGAATTTTCTCTAAAATGGCTCATTATAAAGTTATGACAGCTCTAGGTAGGTTATGATTGCATCAGACTATTTTTGAGAAAGCTAAACATGATAAAAAAAGGAACTCAAAGATTTAAATAAGAATAAATTTAATAATACTCAATTGGCCATCTTAAAAGTTAAATCTAAGCTTAGTTTCATTTAAAAAGAGCTCTATAAGTGGCCTAGGGACTCTAATATGCAATTACAAGGGAGAAATGCCCTAAACTCCTATATAAATGTTGTTCATCATCATCATCATCACCCAGACCAAAATCCTGCAATAAAGCAAGATTTGGGGAGGTCTAATAGTATGCAGCCTTACCCCTACAAAGTAGACAGGCTGCTTTTTTTGGTAAATCAGTAGATTAATTAAAAAATAATAGAGTTTTGTACAAATCAAGAGATTGCCAAAGTTGCATATCTCTTACTAAACCAGAAAAGTGGAGCCTTATCTAAGAACATGAGGTAAAATGAGTGATTTTTAAACCAAAACAACCACCCCACCCAGCCTTACATATTTACCAACCAAGTTGAACTTGTAGGAAGGAACAACTAACCAACAAACTCACAAATACAGATTTACTAAGGACAACAATAAAGTAAACAGATCATTCATTCTGCTAGTAAAGCTAGAACCAACTTAGAAGGTGTAATATGTCTTGTTTGATGAAGTCAACTTTTGCCTTTCTGCCTACAGGAAACTTGCATGAAGGAGAAGGCACAAACCTCCATCATATCCAAAATAATAGATGTCCCTTGACAATGATTTACTATACCTGAAAAACAAATCTGAAACATAAAAATAACCAAAAGAAACAAAAACTCCACAATTACCTTCTCTCTGTGTTTAAGCTGAGTTGTTCCATAACTTGGAAGATCACTCCAGTGATAACGCCCCTCACTTCCATTGCTGCATTTCTGAAGGTTTTGTGGTTTCTTTCAAGCTATAAATTATACACAGTAATAAATAGAAGAACACTAAAGGTCTTTAGGTCAAAATTTCTGAAGGTATTTCATTGAGTGAACCAATTTATAATGGAATGTAGGCTAATCAAATTTGGAATGTATATCTGGAAGCGGTTAAGAAAATGTAACCACACTAAAATTGAGAATGAACATTCAAAGAAAAGGTGGTTAATAGACTCATTAGCCAAAGAGCAGAGGGAGCAGTGATTTGGGATATAAGTATAAGGGATCTTATCCTTTGTTTGTAGCTTTTCAAGAAAAGTTAACCATAAGATGAAGGAATGTCTTGGGTTTGTATTAGGCTGCCACCCTAGTTTATGCCAAGGCACACTTGGGAGAGAAGGTCTTAAAAATTTATAGGCTGATGCATTTGTGTAGGCTTTTGAGTGACCAGTAAGCCATTCTAATCTATCAGATTGGGTACAATCTGGTGAGTACCTTGGTGGTTCTAGCATACAAATGATTTCTTTTGTGGAGGCTTGACAGCACAAGCCATGTTCTCCTATAACATCTGCTACTTTTGTAGTCATCGGAAGTTTAGATCCATTAATCACTCGCGGAGTAGAAAGATCCTTTAAGATACCTTTCGGATGTCAAGGGTCCTATCATAAGAAAGTAGAAGTCCCGTTTCCTATCCTAAATCTGAATTGGTTCCCAATGGTACCTCTAACTTGAAGAATCTTTCTCCAACTCCAGAATTGTTATTTGTAGGAAGAGCACTCCAAAAATTTTTCCTTCTAAATACATTGATGTGTACCCACTTAACCCACAAGGCTTCCCTATCATTAAAAAGGACCCATATTCTTTTTCCTAACAAGACATTATTCCAAGTTGGCAAATGTTTAATCCCTAAACCACCCTCCTTTTTAGATCTACAAAGGTCATTCCATTTAACTTTTACATGAGCTTTTGACTTTACCTTCCCACACCATAAAAATTCCTATGTTTGGACTCTATTTCTTTAAGAATGGAGGAGGGAAGTATGAAATGGCTGGACCAAAAAACCTGAAAGGTAGAGAGGACTGAGATAACTAGCTGAAGTCTACCTGAATAGGATAAGGATTTATGGGTCCATTTATTAACCCTGAAACCTATTTTCTCTAGAAGTGGCAAGCATTCTCTCCTAGACAATCTACTTGTAATCAGAGGAACTCCCAGATACCACATAGGAAAAGAACCTTTTTTGAGCCCAAAGATAGTATCCATCTGGTGAGTCAGATGATCCACATCAGAGGACAAAAAGAACTGACTTTTACTAAGATTTATGTCTAGGCTAGAGAAGTTTGAGAAAGTGCTTAAGCAATTTAGTAGAGTACTTACAGATGTCAAATCAGCATGACAGAACAATAAAAGGCCATCGGCAAATAAGAGATGGGTATGTTTAAGAGTCTTGCACCTCTAGTGGTATTTAAAATAAGCACTAATAGAAACAGAGACGTTTAAACTCCTAAAGAGTACTTCCATACAGATAATAAAAAGATATAGAGATAGAGGATCTCCTTGTCATAACCTTGATTTACCACTAAAAAATTCAATAAGGGTTCCATTAATCATAATAGAGTAAGAGGAAGAAGTAACACACTCTTCAATCTATTTGATGAACTTTGGAGGGAGGCCTACTGCTAATAACACATTTAAGAGAAAATCCCATTGGATAGAATGATGGGCTTTTTCCAAATCCATTTTAAATGCGCATCTTTGATGATTATTAGGAAGGTGGTAGTTCTTAAAAATCTCTTGAGCCAAGAGTATATTGTCCCCTATATGATGGTTCTTTATGAAAGCACTCTGATATGGATTGATAATGTGGGGTAGTATCCCTCTGAGTCTATTGGCCATGAATTTAGTGATCACCTTATAGATTCAATTACAACAGGATATAGGTCTGTAATCAAAAACAGCAAAAGGCTGAGTCTTTTTTGGAACTAGAGAAATAAAGGTGGAGTTAAGCTCTTTTAATGGCCTCCCATGGTGGAAAAAATGCTAGATTGCCCTAGTGACTTCATCCCCAATAATGGACCAAGTTTTTTGGTAGAAAAAACCATTAAAACCATCCGATCCTGGGCATTATGGGGATTGAAAGAGGAGAAAGCCTCCCTAATCTCATGTACTGAAACTTCAGCTAGGAGAGTGTTTCTAAGGTGGTCAGGGATCGGATGAGGGAAAAGAGCATCCACATACTCCTTAGAGGATCCTAGGTCTTTCTTATGCCCAATAGAGTTTTTGAAAAAAAACCAGGAACTCTTGTTTGATTTCTTCTAAGTCAACGATCCTTTGATCATTTCCCACCACTAAAGAATGAATGTTGTTCCTGTTTCTATTTGCTAGAAGAGAGTTGTGGAAGAACTTTGTATTCCTATCCCCCTCCCTGAACCACTTAATCCTGGAAGATTGTTTATAGAAGGACTTTTGATCACTTAAGGCTTTAATTAAGTTTAATATGGCCTCATTCTCCTCTAGTACCAGAGAAGTCCTGTTATTCTGAAGTCTCATTTGATCTTGGATATTTCAAAGGACTGTTTGACAATGCTCAACCCTAACATTTACATCCCTTACCTAATTTGATCTTAGGGATTTGAGCGCTTTTTTGGCTAATTTAAGCTTAGAAACCACACAGAACATAAGAGTACCCCGAACTGACAAAGACTAAACATCCTCTATTATCTGAAGGAAGGTTGGCTGGGAGACTAAGAAATTGAAGAACATGAAAGGGGAGGACCTCTACTTTTGGGAAGATAAAGACCTGATGACTATTGCGAGTGGTCTGAAATGTTGGGGTTAAGAATCTTACTATAAGATCTAGGAAACCTAGTAATTCAACCTGAATTGATTAGGGCTCTATCCAATTTTCTAGCAATATGGAGGTTAGCAAATTGTTTATTCAACCAAGTAAAACTAAGAACACACTTCCTAAAGTCATTACAATCCTGCACACACTTCCTAAAGTCATTCATACCATTAATGGTCGAAGAGCTAAAAGGTTCTCCTTCATGAGAAAACAAAATAGCATTAAAGTCTGCTACTATAATCCACGGATGACTCCCAGCAGTGAGATGAATATTTGAAAGGGCAAACTAGAGGTTTTTCCTATGATTTAAATTATTAGACCCATAGACACAAGTGACAAAAAAAGCTGAGGCACAATTCATAAAAGCCATCTTCAAATGAATCAGTTGATCAGTAGTAACTAAAGGGGAGCACAAATACCTATCTGGGTTCCAAGCTAGCACTAATCTAGCACAAGAAGCTTGGCCTAAATTATTAAAGAACTGCTACCTAGGAAACATAGCAGTACAAATATAATTCAAAAGGAAACAAGACTTAACCCTAGATTCTATCAAACACACAAAAGAGACAGCCAGCATGTTAAGAAAGGATTGCACAACTAGTTGTTTTTTCGGGTTGTTAAGACCCCTTATATTCCAAAAACCTAAATTCATCACAAAACCAGAACTAGAAACTAAAGCCCTACTTACCTTTTCCTCCTAGTTTTCCTATTATGCCTAATAGTAAAAAACCCATCTACCCCTCCCCCCAAACTCGGACTCTAAGAATCATTAGAGCTAATAGGAACCAGGTCAGATGGAAGAGAAGGAGTAGGACTACTTACTTGACTCTCATCAGGACAGTCAGCATCTTCTAAATAATCTTTAGAATGGTCCTGCTTCTACTGAATTTCCTTGCCCTTACTTTGTTCCTCGAGGATGTTTGAAGGTTTGCTGATCTTGGGATTGTCTAGACCCCAATCCCTACTTGGCTCCTTTCCACATTCCTGAGAATGGACTACACCTAGTTTTGCAAGGTTTTTTTAGAAGCTACTCGTCTGAGGATTCACTTGGGCATGATCATTGCCTTGCTCCTACCCTCTCTCCTAAAGATAGTTTACTCCTATAGGTAGTTTGACAATCTCCTTCTTCAACTCTTATTGTGTCCCTATTTCAAACATACGTCTTGTAGGCTTCCACTTCTTCTTTTGTATATAAGACTCAGACTTCCATTCATATTATGTCTGAATTTCCTTAAATGATACTTTTTCTTCAGCATTATATGTGGCCAACTAAAAAGACGAAGGCCAAGTCCTCCTAAGTTCAACTCCACAAAGATTCTGCCATATATAATTCTAGGCATCCTAGCTATTTGGGTATCCAGGAGCAGAGGATGCCCTGCTGCATTAGCTATCCTACTCAAACATTCGATATTCCAGTATTCATAAGGAATATTATAAAATCTATTCCATACAGGAGCGTACCGAATCTCCTTTTACTCACTAACATCCAAGCTCCATTTCCGTAAGAATAAAGGCTTCCCTTGGATATGCCAAGGGCCCTTCTCCAATACCTTATTTAGACCCACCTCTGAATCAAACTTGAACAGAAACTTATTTGAACCAGTGATCAAGGTTTCAGATAATCCAAAGGGTAACCAAGATTTCACAAAAGTTCTCTGAACCACAAGGTAAGTAGGACGCTTACCTATTAAGAAGCCTATCAAAGCATGTCAAAGTTTGGCTGCTCCTTTTTTCACTAACTCTTATGGAGGGATGACAAAAATTTGATCCTCCTTTATCTCTAGGGGGTAATATGCTAATGCCTTAACATTTGAAGAGTCCTCTACTGCCTCAGCAACTACCAATTTCCATGTTTTTGGAAAAGCCGTCATCGAAACACTTGGGTTTTGAGTGTTTGCGGTATCCTCTGTATCAACAAGTTTCCCAGTCTGAGGTGTCCCTCCTCTAGCTATTTGAGTCGTAATAGGAGTAGGATGAACTAGAGGGTTTAGATCGACAATTTAGGTCAGGGTAGGGTTTGGGGAAAGTGTCAAAGAATTAGGATTTTTTGGGGTGCAGACATTTGACCTAAGGGGACAAGAGACGATGAAGGGGGAGAAGAGAGAGTAGTCATAGAGTAGAGGGGACTAACACTGTCAGCGATCTTCAAAGTTATGGCTACTCTACTACGCTATCTCACAGTCGCTCTCACAATAGCTCTCACATTGCTCTCCATCGCTCTTGAATAGTCATGACCCACATACGATTATGACATGAAGAAAAAAGTAGTTTAGTAATAATACAAAAAATACAAATATTTCAATTCCTCCTTCTCATGTTTCATCTAGTCTGTGAAAAATTTCAAAAAACCTTTCCCTCCTCCCTCACTGTCATTGTCTTCTAGTGTTCTTCGATTATACACCATTTTCGTTGTTACTTTCTCTAGTTAGTCGTCTATCGGGGTTAGTTATTCCTCCTTTCCACTTCATTTTTCATTTTTTTCTTGTTATTATTAAGGAAGGTCTGTTTTTGGTTTTGGTTGATTTTGTTTGTGTTTTCTGTGTCTATTTCAGGTGTTAGGGGTTCATTCTACGTCTCAACGTGTTGTTGTTGGTGAAGAATGCAAGGTACCATTGTTTTTGTTAATAGTGGGATGAGTGTGATATGCCTATAAAGTATTCAACAAAAGTATTAATCAGATAAATTTGTTTTGTTTTAATATGGTAATTTAAATAGAATTAGATACAATGCGGTTTTAGATACAATTTAGATAGTATTTAGATATAATGTTTATATTTTTATAACAAATACATAATTGAACTAGTATATATATTGTTTCCCAAATCTTAATTGTTAATAATAACAAAAGGTCAAAACATATGTTAAGAAAAAAGCCATAATGATGATGGTGAATTAAATATAAGTTGATTACTTTTAGAACTAAAAGCAAATAAATGAGACAAATTATTCACAGTATGGCAAAATAAAGGATAGATACGAATTTGGCATGTTTATACTATAGATTTAGAATTAGTTTATATTGTATATCAATTATAGTCTTACCTAGGGGTTGGGGATTGAAAATAAAAATGCAATACCTATACTAGATATTAGGTCTTAAAATTAAATTGAAATGCCAAAGTTATATCTCTTTTAGTTAGGTCTTAAATTCCACACTTTACATCTCTTAAATTAGTTTGATTCTTCATTTACAAGAAACAAATTCTAACTTTCATGAATAATTGCTTCTTCTATATTCATAGGCTTAATTTTAAAAATAAAAACTAGATGTGATATACTTCTAAAATGTGTGCTATGGCATTATGTTTAATAAAAGGCCTATTATATGTCGGAGTATGATTCTTGCTTCTAAATGATTGTGAATGAGATTTTATGCTACCTTATGTTTTGCATATAATTTATAACTATTATTTTCCATATAATATTAAGCTCTATGCCTAAATTTTTAACCATACATGAACGTATAAGACTTGCCTTTAGAGCAAGGCCTATTAGGTAAAGCATATGTATATGATTTATATGTATGCTTAGATATTGATGCACTATGTTTATTTTTCATCTTAGGCAAAGGTTATTCAATTTGAAAATGTTTTTCTTTCATAAATGTAGTATTATAATTGGTTGCATGACCATATTTTATTTAATCCCATACCTATTATTGGAATTCTTTTATGCTTTTAGCATGCTTTTTAGTTTCTCACTTCCTTGGTGAATTTAGACAATAAATCCTTGAAAGAATTAGCCTCCTCCTTTAATGTTTTAATCTTACACTCTAATTCTCCTAAGTTATGATTGCTAATAATAGCTACACTCTTACATGATTTTATAATATAAAATTCATTCTTCATCATATCAGTATCACTTATGTACACATCTAAATACTTTTGAGACTCTTTTGAGCCTAGAGGATAGTTTATTCGTTTTCGTACTTATGATCTCAAGACTTCCGCAATCTTTTCTTTCTTAACTTGACTTGAGCTACCTATAATTTCTTCTTATTAGCCTCTTTAATTTAACAGGGTCCCCTTTTCCTATTCTCATTGTTCTTATTTATTGTGCTACTCATATTGCATGCCTTTCTATGTCTTTATATGTGAATTATTGTTATTTTGTCTTTAAATTTATTTTGTTCATATGTAGAATATGAAAAATACACGAATAAATGAATTGTCTTTCTTGTAGGTCGTGTTTTGTGTTAAAGAACGTCGATAATTGTCCAACATCATTATTCTTCTTTGTAGTTTGCCATTGTCCATCTATCAAGGTAAGTCGTTCAATTAAGTAATTTCTACAATGTGATCTATTTTGTGTTGTTCTTTGCAGTTTTTGGCTTAGGATCATTTGTAAACACATGTTATTCGCAATCCTCCACATCCATTACCTCTGGATCTAATAGGTGGCCCTCATTAAATGAGAGAGTCCTTCAGTTTGAGAGCGTAGTAGAGAAGCTAATGGAGTGTATAATCCAGCTCCGTAATGAGATGGATGAGTTGAAGGTTAAGGACAGGACCTCACCGCAGTAGTCAGAGCATCTACTTTCACCACCTGCATAGCTTCTGGATAGTGAATGTAATGATAGTCTGCTACTCTTAAGTTTTTATATAAATTCTTAATTGATAGTAATTTCAAGATACTTATTCATGTACCTTATATATTTTTATTATATCATTTAAGATCATTTTTACTTTACATTTATCAATCAATGTTACATATTATTTACGGAAATTAAATGTACAAAAAAATCATAAGATTATCAATAGGAAACTCAACTAGGAAGTGAGAAATGGCAGTTGAAATTTATTATAATTAAACTTCCTGACAGAAATACAATATTCCGTCACTAATTATCGAAGGATTGTTATATTTTGTCGATAAGTTATTGACGAAATATATCATTTTGATGCTAAGTTACTGACAGATATATAACTCCGTCAGTAAGTTCCTAACATAATAAGCAACAAAATATTCTAAATTTGTCGGTAAATTACCTTAATTTAGCGACAGAAATGTAAAATTCCATCGCTACATTTACCAATGGATATAAATATTTTCATCGCTAAATTTGTGACAGATTTATTTTATTCGTCACTAAATTTTGCCTACGGTCGTTTCTCCAACAACTCTTTCCATCAATAATTTTTGTCGCCAAATTTGTTTCCTATCTGAATATTTTTTATTTTCTGTCGATAATTTTTGTCACTAAACCTATTTTTCTTGTAGTGATCACTTCTCTACTAAAATATAATGGTGAACTAGGTCTCATCTAGTACCAAATTAATCAAGAAGCTTTTGATTACTTTTATAATACTCTTGGCTCCCAAGGTGATGGTTACTCTTCGATTTAGCTTATAAAATCTTTTATCCCGAACCATTTGTCTAATGAAGTTGTTAATGAACTATATAGACCTTTTAATAATCAAGATATAAAGAAGGTTGTTTTTAAACTTAACATAGGTAAGTCTCTATTCCCTAATGGATTGAATGGCCATTTCTTTCATAAATTATGGCATCTCATCAAGAGAATAGTCATTGATGTAGTACTAAAATTCTTCGAGAAAGAGAAAATGCTTAAGGAGATAAACAAAAAAAAATGTAATTCCCAATACTCTAAATCCAATCTCAATTTAAGACTACAAACATATCTCTTACTACAACACTCTATAAAAAATCATTACCAACCTATTGGCTTTTAGGATGAAGAATGTCCTTATTCCACTAATTAATAAGTCTCAAGGTGATTTCATAAAAGGTAGGTTAATTGGTGAAAATATATTACTAGCTCATAAGTTATTTAACATATATGGTAGGAGAAACTTTATTAAGATTTATGCAATTAGAGTTGACTTTCCCAAGGCTGTTAATTCCATAAGTTAGATTTCATGATGTGCATGATGGATGCATGTGGGTCCCCTAGAATGTTCATAACATGGATTAAGCAATGTATCTTAACCATTAGTTATAATGTGTTGATCCATAGAGAGTAATCAATCTCGTTAAAGGAGGGAATGGCCTAAGATGAGGCAATCTATTGTCTCCTTATCTATTCATCCTTTATATGGAATCATTTTTAAGGTTGATGGATCAAAATATCAAGCTAGATCCAAGCTTCAAGTTTTATAACTAATGGAAGAAGCTTAGATTCAAGCTTAGACTCTTTAAACTTTCTTTAGCTAATGATCTTATTCTCTTGTTCAGTACTAATGACAAATCAAATAGCAATCTAATAGCCTCAATTCACACTTTTAAGGAATTAATTAGCCTCTCTATCAATAAACTTAAAAGCCATCTAATAGTTTCTATAAGAATAAAAAATCTTACAAGCTCGCTATTAATTTTCTAGACTTTAACTTAAAGATGCTCTATTTATCTATTTGGACTTGCTTCAAACTATTCTCTTGTTCAGTACTAATGACAAATCAAATAGCAACCTAATAGCCTCAATTCACACTTTTAAGGAATTAATTAGCCTCTCTATCAATAAACTTAAAAGCCATCTAATAGTTTC
>JAOSBN010003008.1:0-19305 GCA_027563595.1 Erythroxylum suave | reverse complement strand
AAATGATTTACCCATCAAGAACACAAAATTCATTCAGTTCATGCTTACTAAAATAATAAAATTTTTGGGGCCTAACATGGGTCATAGGTAGTTTAAGGAGTTGGAAATGTGAAATTTGACCCGTAACTGTCCATTAAATGAACTGTCCGCTAAGCGGACCTTCTCGGGTTTGAAAATGTCCCAGACTAGTCCATGTCCATTTAAAGAGACATATGTTCGTTAAGCGGACCTTCTCATGACAGTTTTAAAAATGTGCAAATTTTGACTTTCTAAATAGCAAGAATCTCTCTCCGGGGTCTGCACGGAAGCTGTAGAACACAAATTACTCTTCGAAACCATGCTTGAATGACCATGATCCGACACCCAGGGTTAAAGTTATGCTAATTGTCCCAAAAAATATACATATGCAAAATTTGTGGACCCACCAATGCTATTCTCTGACATATTTAGGCTTGAATGGAGATAAGCCTAAGTTGGCTAATGAGGTTTCATAAAAAACGACCCTACAAGGTAATGTGTTCAAGTATGACTCCAAACGTTGGGTTCCAGAAACAGGGTCTAACACAAGGACAGCTTTTGGCATCAGCCACTTTTGAGAGAAATACCCTAGAATGAATTATCGAGAGATAAAGAAAGAGAAGAAGAAAGAGAGAAGATGAAAAGTAGCCAACAACTTACTTCCCAGATCAAGAGTTTCCCGACATCACTGTCTCCCATCGTCCGTTAAATTTTTGTATTTGCTATTATTTTCAATTTTATTATTGTATAGAATTGGAATAATAGTTGATGATAGGATTTTTGGATGTTGATGATATTCTAAACTCACCTTCGGGGTTTTATCTTTGATTTATTGTAATTTGATTGTTTACCTTTTACTAGATTTATTGTGGTTTAATTTCTACAATTGCATAATTAGGTGATAAACTGAGAGGGTGAATTGAATAAAAAATAATTAAATTAGGTTAACCAGGGTTATGTGATTTAATAGAACAAGAATTAAATCAAATCGATAAATTGTGCAAAGAAAGATCTTGCATAGGTTTTCGATGGTTTATTAGACAACGTCAAATCTAATTAAGGTTTTGGATAGGATGTTAATTGAGAAATTGCAACTGCCATAATCTGATTAGGGTTTAAAAGTTAGGGTTCATGATTATAACTTGAGAGAGAGTAATCAACCCTAGGATTGTCTAGAACCAATAATCTAGCAATTCGTAATCAATTAGGTTAGCGTTAAAGATAAGTAAAATTCTCTCTCTCAATTGGTAATTCCTTAGGTTGATTCTTAAGTGTGCGTTGTAATTGCTAAATTGTTAATATTTTCGTGATTGTTTCTTGAATTGGTTTAATTGATTGAATTGAATTCTTGTTTTAGTTTCATCATATTTTGAATTTCTATGATTTATTTTGGCCTTAGATTTTAGGATTAGATTATCCCTTCTCGTGGGTCAACACCTTAGGAACTATGCTAACAACCCATGTACTTGTGAATTATTAAGGTTAATTAATTAAACCTTACACATATCGAAATAACCTGATCAGTGACCTTTGATGAATCTACTATGTTGGATCAGAGTATGATAACCATGTAGGTGATAAAGATCATGGTGTTAGGTAAAAGGTGGAGTTTGAAATTGAAACTCCAAACAGAACTACAATAGATCCCGTTCAACAGCCCAGCAAAGAAGAACAAGATTCACAAAGTATAGTAGCAAGGAGAACAGGTAGGGAAATTAGAAAACCTGTAAGGTATGCTGATTTTGTTACTATTATTGATACTAATTTTGTTGCATATGCCTTGACAGTAGGAGAGAACATTAATTCTAATGAACCTAGATCATATAAAGAGCCAATTGAAAGTAGAGAAGCATCAAAATGGTTGATTACAATGAATGAAGAGACGTAGTCTCTTGAAAAGAACAAAACCTGGGATCTAATACCTCTACCAAAAGGTGCAAAAGCAGTAGGATGCAAATGGGTGTTTAAGAGGAAAGAAGACATTCTCGGAGTTAAACTAGCAAGGTTTAAAACAAGGCTTGTGGTCAAGGGTTTCTCACAAAAGGAAGGGATTGATTACCATGAAGTGTTCTCACCAATTGTGAAGCATAAAATCATTCGGGTTATTATATCCGTAGTAAGTGCATTAAACCTGGAGTTAGAACAACTTGATGTCAAAATTGCGTTCTTACATGGAAACTCTAGAAGAATATATCTATATGTCACAGCCAAAGGGGTTCTTTAACAATGAGGAACAGGAGGATGTACGTTCACTGAAAAATCCTTGTACGATCTGAAGCAGTCACCAAGACAATGGTATAAGAGGTTTGATGCATTCATGATTTCTCATAGTTTTGTGTGCAATAAGATTGATAACTATGTCTACTTTAAAAAGCTTTCAGATGATTCGTATATATATTTGTTGCTATAAGTTGATGATATGTTGATTGTAGCTAAGAGCAAAGCTGAAATTGACATTTTAAAGAAGTTGTTACGTAGTGCTTTTGAGATGAAGGATTTAAGTGCAACCAAGAAGATTTTATGCATGGAGAGTTGGAGAGATAAGAGGGTAAGTCTACCATATGTATCTCATCAAAAATACATTGCAAGGTTACTTTTCATATGGATAAATCCAAGCCAATAAGTACTCCCTTGGTAGCACATTTTAAACTCGATACTAGTACAATACCTGCTACAGAAGATGAGAAGGATTGCATGAGACTAGTTCCTTACTCCAGTGTTGTGGGAAGTCTGATATATGCTATGATATGTACTAAGCTTGATTTGGCTCATGCAGTCAGTGTGGTAAGTAGGTTTACGAGTAATATGGGAAAAGCTCACTGGGAAGTAGTTAAATGGGTTATGCGATATTTGAGAGGAACAAACAATATATGTTTGGTCTATGGCGCTAATAAAGATTTTGGTGGTTTGATTGGCTATACTGACTCTGATTATGTCAGAGACCTTGTGAAGAGAAGATCCTTGACATGTTATATCTTTACTCTATACAGATGTGCTATTACTTGAAAGGCAACACTATAATCTACCATTGCCTTGTCTACCAATGAGGCGGGATACATGTCAATGAATGAGAGAATTCAAGAAGGTATATGGTTGCATGTTCTTATTGATAATCTGGGATTGAATGTTAAAAGTCTTATTATTTATTGCAATAGTCAAAGTGAATTGGATTTGCTGTTTATCATGAGAGATCAAAACATATTGATGTCAGTTGAACTTCATACGAGATGTCATAGAGGAAAAGGAATTATTCATTAAGAAAATAGCCACAGAAGAGAATCCAGCAGATATGTTAACTAAGTCGTTACCAACTGAGAAGTTCAAGCATAGCTTGGACTTGGTGAATGTATGCATAGCTTAAGGACCTAAGGGGGTGAATGACAGGGAAGAGTTTGTTATTATTGTCCAGTGTTTGAGAGAATTCAAGTCAAGGTGGAGAATTGTTGAGTGTCTTGAATTTTAGTGAACCATAAATGGATCATAGCCTGACCCGCGATATGGACTTGGCCTAGTTTGGTATTTTATTGTTTGGAGTGGCCCCAACCAGTTAGGTAGACATGATGTATTCGGTTCTAGGGTTTAATCACTTGAAATAACTTTTCTATGATGGAATAAGATTGCTCTCTCCTTGTCCGTAGACGTAGGTTACATTGGTCGAACTATGTAAATTCTGTATGTGTTTTCGTTTATGTTTTTTTCTCTATTGCCTTGTGTTATTCCTAACAGTATGATTATGACAATTATATAATCTTATGTCTATTCTTTATTAGTATTATTTTTATAATCACAATTTTATAACTTTTTCTTAGTCTTATAATTAGTTCATTTTTATATAGAAAATTTTAATTTTTATCATAAAAAGGTTCCCAGTAGATTGTAACAACTAACAACTATTGCTATATAATACAGATAGTGATATCTAATAAAATATTCAATCTTCTTCTTGTGCTAATTAGGAAGCTCTTGGTGATTCATGACTTAGAATGGCGAGCTCAATCTTCTCTGGAGGTGGTTATTGATCATCTGGGTTCTGATCACCATACTCTGAAAAACCTCCGACCTGCTCACAAGAGAATTCTGTTTGGATAGAATACACCGATGGAGTCGGTTCATTAAATTGAACTTGTTGATCATTCACTTGCTTTCTTCTCATAGGATGCGAAGAAAAGTCCCTGCTGCAGAAGTTCCAAAACAATGCAACAGCTCTTTGCCTTAATGACCCGGAGTCCGGCGACATTATGATATCCCATTGTTCGTAGATAAACATGATTAAGTATATCAGGAGAGCCAAAAAAGAAACTGCTCCGGTAATCAAGAAAAGACCCCAAAAACTTTCGATACCGAGGCTGTTGGAAGAAATAGAGGTGCTTGGATCAGGACAACTTGCTTCTTTGCCAAACCATTTTTCTTCTATTTTCTTTATTGTTTCTCCTTCTGTTACGTTTAGAATTGCCCTAGAAACATCACTTACTAGCGGGGAACCTCTAGGAAACACCTGAAATAGTCATACTTAGTTTTAAAAAAGTTGAAACCTCCCTCAGTTGTAAACGAAACGTTGAACAAGAGAAAGGAGTTGAACTTACAAAGCCCAAGCCAGCGGTCTTAAACGTAGGCTCAAGGGTGGTATATTTGGAGCAATGCTTTGCTAGAAATAATTGTAAGTATGGTACTTCGTCGAATGCTGCAGCTATACCACCATTGCCACTTCCTTTGGTAAACAATGCGTCCCATTCCTCCACTGAACTGTAAGCCAAGAGTTTGGATTCATCGAAACCTAGGTTTTTCAAGAGTCCCAAAACAAATGAGCCCTCCTGGTAGCCAACATAAGCACCATTCCTGATAAGATCCTTCACATCAGTAACTGTGGGCTGGAGCTTTTGGACTGTTAGAAGACTTGTTAAGCTGGCTGTGTAACTCTGTGTCAGAATCAACACAACGAAACACCATATTACTATCACGAATCTTGACAAATTGCTGAGTACCCTCTCCCCTGTATAACACCCAAGATGACCAAATTGTACATGTTAATGCATATTACTTCACGAAGAATGATAAGTTCAGTTATGCTATGATTAATGCTGCCATAATTCATCAAAATTTTCTATATTATTTCAAAGATTGAAGGAAAATTACTGTGTGCGAAAACCATGGTGGAGAAGGAAAACCAGAAACTAGTTCCCACTTGATACAGAGGAGGCCCTCGAAATTCTTCGTTTATTCGATGCTCAAGAACCCAGATCACGAATCCAGTAAATACAAAGAAGCAAACGGAAGCGACCCAAAGATCCCACGTCAAAGGCTTCAAGAAAACCCATGCGTTTTTGTTCTTGTCGTCTTTTACAGGAACGATCATTGATACTCCAGTCTGTGTGTAAGGGAGTGTAAAGTCGACATAATTGGACCTGTTTAATCTGATTGTCAAGTCCCCCACTACAACATCATATTTCTGTTGGTAGCATTCAAATGCCAAAGATACCGTTAGAAAAGGAAATGAAATGCTTGGTCAAAGCCTAAAGATTTGACAGTTTAGTGATATATCAAAACAAAAGTATAGTGGAGCTTTATTGCTTTACCTCAAAGTATACTTGATCGACCAATTCATCGAAAGTTTCGTTTCGAGAGATCTCGAAAGGGAAGTAATCGAATGGCAATGCATAAGGCAACATGCTTACTGCAGCTTCAAAAACATCAATGCAGTAACCTCCAATATTGGAGGATTTAGTACTAGGGTCTTTAGTCACCTTTACAAATTCAGTGAAGCCACTCGCTGGCACTCCTATTCTCAACCTTTTCCCTTTTGTTGGAATCTCCCAACCCTTGGAAACAGAAGTTACTTCTCCTGGCCACATAATAGGTGCAAGACTGGAACTAGATGCAGAATATGCACTCGTACTGCTGTTTATTGGAGTATTCAACTTTCTGATAAGTCCATTTTCTGCTGTCCAAAATCCAATCCCTCTAACTCCATCACCATTTACATTGATTATCTGGTAAGGCGATGACTTTAGCTGCCCATTAACAAAGCTGAAATTTCCTGAGAGGCCTTTGAAACTACTATCTGACAATGCTTGAAGAAGGTTCGGACCAGACAGAGACACAGCCAAATTTTCAAGATCAGTTGAATCTCGAGAAACATTTGGCTTTTGGAAGCCAAGGTTGATAGTCCCAGCTTTCTCAACAGCAATTGCCAACGCTGTCGTAGCATCATAGGCCCAGAAACCATAAACGTTCAAATCAGCATTCACTATATCAGGATTATCTTGCCAGAATTTTCTCCTAAACCGATTTTGAAAACTCATTAGCTCTTTCGTTCGGGGAACATAAGGTTTCACTCCTAACACACCTTGCATGGAATCAACAACTGATAAGTTCATGGAACTCAAGAAATTAGCTAACCCATCAGTAATAATCCAAACATATCCAGGACTCATCATTCCAATCTTGTTAGCTATGAGGAAAAGACGAGAGCCAAGAGTAGGAGACATATGCACAATAAAAACTCTAGTCTGCATAGTCATTAACTTATAGAGCTCTTCACCGATCTCGTCGTCAGTGGCCGTCGGAGAAATGGCACTCCGATAGGGAACACGAACGTCAATTGCTGTCAAAGCATCAGTCAAAGAAGGTACAATTCCACTACCAAATTCATTGTTAACATAAACAGGTACGGCTGTTCTCCATCCAAAAGCTTCGACTATGGCACTTATAGCTTTCACTTGAGTTGCATCGTTTTGTGTGGCTCGAAAAAAAGAGGGACTCCTAAGAAAGCTCAAGGAAGGACTTGACGCAGTAAATGAGATAATGGGGACCTGAGCTTTTGCTCCCATATCAATTACAAAAGTAGACTGCCTCGATGTTGTTGGCCCTAAGATTGCCTTCACTTCAATATTTTTTATCAAATCTAGACCTGCTATTTTGATAAGAAATTGTTAATTTTTGTATTAAAATGAGTAAATATTGATAAATTAAAAATCCAATATTCAACATACATGGATTTAAATGACAAATTTTAATTTGTAACTAATATGTCACATTCTAACTATTTTTATAAAGGCTTACTATAAGGTTATTAGTTAGTTACAACATAAGTCTTTTTTATCTAAAATTTTCATGTTATGTTCATAGAAAGTACAAAATTATGTCTTGTACATAGTAATGGTGGCATTCTCTCTCTCATTCCCTCTCCTCAAACCAATGACAATTCTTTTGTACAATTACTAATTAGTACCAATTATTTTGCAAAATTACTAATTCTAGTCCAAGAAATGCTACCCAAATCTAAACTCTCCAGTATGACTCCTTTTCTCAGGATCATTAAGCCCTGCAACTAATTTTGAACCCAAGAAGAAGAAAGCAAAAGATATCTAGTCTTGGTAAAAAATCCCCTGAAGCTCACGTCGTCATCAGAAAGTTTTGTACTTCTCCCAGTATAAAATAGCAAGTATCCCTCAAGCACAAGATATATATACACTTAGTTTCCTGTACATTTAAATGATTAGTTTCCTGCTACGTTATCTCTATCAAAATTCTTCTAACAGACAAGTAAGACAACTGTTGTTAGGTGATGAACTACGCCTGCGAAAATGTAACGGGGACAGGACCTCTATAAGAATATTTTTTTCTACTCCTTGAAAGAAGAAGAAACTTCCAATTATAAATTTAAGATAATTATTCAACTCCTTCCTTCTGATATCCAACATAACAGGGGTGTCAATTACTTTCTCCTTCAAACTCATATGAGCAACGATTAAGAGTATAAAACAAGACGAAACTAATAGTGAAGTAAGTCATGATGAAATAAAACCTGCGGCAGCTGCTCGTACAACATCCTGCTTGGAGTTTCTGACGTTGAGGACTAGCCTGGTCTTATATTGACCACCGTGAACGGCGTAAAAGTCTGAAAGTGACATGTTAATACTGCTCAATGCCATCTTATTGACCCCAATATCAAGGTCTAGAATGGCTCCTACGTTCACCGGAACGGTTGTGATGTTCTTTGCCTTCGCCATTGTCATGGACAAAAAGACAAAGAAAACGAACACAAGTAGGCTTTCAGAAGGACTGATTCTCATCTTGCACCGAATGGCGGAAGTCCAAACAAATACCTGAAATTCTATGAATTGAACTTGTTTTGAGCAGAGTTGAAAGGACGGTTGAAAGAAGTAAATTTTCTATTTACATATATGTTTCACGCTTAGGTTCCGATCTTCTGCACTTAAAGCAAACAAAGAAGAGTTTTACTACGCAGCACCGTGACCCTACTTCCTGCACATTTAACTTAAGAAAATGGGTTAAAATTACCAGGAACGAGCAATGCTCTCTTTCTAATAGGAGATTGAATATGAATTAGGAGACGAAAATGAATTAATCAACGCAACAGTGATTGAGGGTAACACAGTCTCCCTGCTTAAGCTTTTACTTTTCCGCGTGGTTTCCCCCTTTGAATAGTCTGACTTAATCAAGATACAGATGTCCTTAATTTGTAAAGAAAGAAAATAATAAATATGTAAATCCATAATTAATAACTAACTGTTAATACAAATTTTCTAAGAAAATATTTAAATAGATTGGACAAAACTGTACGGGGATACCATAAATTTCATTTGGCTATCAAAAACAAGACGGGTCATTCTGGTTTATGTGGCATGTGCAATCTGGTACTATTTGTATTTTGTGGAGGTTAGACTTCCTACGGAACCCCCATTGAGACTTGCGTTAGATATGACCTCGTTTGTTCCAAGAAGCATCCTTTTTGTCGTGTAAAAACAAAGAGATTCGCATTGGATTGTTTTAATTAGTAAAAACTATGACGATGTCAAAAAACTGACCTCTATATTGTCATCTTCCTACAAATCCTTACCCTAATTTGATAAAATTCGACCGGAGCGAATTTTTTAAGATGTGTCACCATCTACTTATTGACCAACAAAATTTCTCTTAAATTTTCACTTTAGTCACTTACCACGACTTTTCATACCTCTTGTCTTTATTATCTTGACCAATATTTTGAATTTCAAATCGTACCAGTCAAAATATCACACTAAACCCTTCTTTTTTAATACCAACGTGGGCAAAAAACCCTTTTATTTGGTACCAGCTAGTACGAAATCCCTAGAATTGGACAAATTGTTGTCTGAGTGTAGATCTGGATTTTCACTTTTTTAGATTCAAACCAACCCGGGCTGGCCCAACACAAATTGAACCGAACCAACCCAACTCTTAATTGAAATTCTGATATTTTTGGTGTATTTTTTTTACTCTAAATTGTAATTGCATTATGTTTTGGTTGTGCCATGTGTATTTCATGAATGGTTTGAAAGATAGAATTGTTAGAATTGTTTATATAAGTTGGGAAATTTGAATTTGAAAGTTGGAATTATTTGTGTGAGTTGGTTCAATTCAACATAATTTAAGCCATTTCGATGTATTTTAGGCATTGTAAATTTCAAAATTAATGCATTAAGTTGTTAATTTGTTAATTAATTTATATGAAACATACAGATTACTGATTATTAATGGTATATAAAAATTGTTTAACATATGATTAATCATTTAAATATAAAATTTAATATATAATTAAATCATTTAATATATGTAAGTAAGTTAAGAAAATTAAATGTTTATATTTTTATATTGTTTATTCTTTAATTGCGTTGGAGAAACTTGAATTGTGTAGTGTATGTTGACTCTTCATTGTGGAGTTAACTTGAGTAAGAAACTAAGAATGTTGATTAAAGTTAGTTAATGAAAGATTGTTATGGGAATTAGATTTTACTGATTAAAATTAGTTAAGAAAACAAAATAATTATAAGCATTACAAATTGAATTGTATTAATAAACATAATATATTAGTTTATAGTTAAATTAAGAGTTTACATAAAGTATGTTGTAAACTTATAGTTGTGAATTATAGTTGAAGTCAAATATGTTATAGATGTGAGTGTATATCTTTAGTTTATGGTTGAAAAATGTAATCATACAAAATGACTTATATTATATAAGATGTAAATGTCCAATGCATAATTGTGTATATTGAATACTTGAATTGTTGGTTTTTAACTTATTGCTAAATTGTATTGGGTGAAATTGAATTTTGTATGATTTAATCATACAAAATGAGTTATATTATTGAAGACATATATGTGTATTGTGTAATTTCGTATAAGATGTATATGCTTTTGTGTTAGTTTGGACATTTAAGTTAAACAATACATATTTTGTGATAGTAGTTAATAATAAAATTACATATTCTTTATTTTGATATGAAGATATTAAGTTAATTTTGGTATATGTCTTCATTTATTATTATAGATAAATGGAAGGAAGTTCAAGTATCGTTGATAATTCAACCACTTCATAAAAATAAAATGATCCAACTTGGGCTCATGCTGAATTGATTCCAAAAATGAAAAGTCATACCATTTGCTTGTTTTGTAACAAGCATTTGAATGGTGGAGGAATCACCATATTAAATGAGCATTTAGCCTCGGTCAAAGGTGATGTGTGGAGTCTTGTAAAAAATGTGAGTCAAGATATGAAATGGCAAATGAAGACTTTGGTTGAAAAGTATCAAAAAGAGAAAGATAAAAGGCAAAGATTGAAATATGAAATTAATAGTGAAACTTTGTTTGTTGTTGTTCAGGATGATTCTGGAAATGTTGAAGTTGGTAGTATTCCTGCCCATCAAGAAGTAAATGTTGCACCTGATGTTAAGCAAAGAAGAAGATAGGTGTCTAGTTCTTTTACACCACAAATAACTCTTAGAGCTTAACCTTCAATCCGTAGTGCCTTATAATCAAGAGTTGCAACTTATAATGTGGATATGATAATGGCTAGATGGTGGTATGATTTAGGTATAGCATTCAGCCTATAGTAAATGTTGTTGCCTCTTAAGTTTAATTATACAAAGCTCATTCAATTGAGAACTACAAAAGTAAACTTTTAAATAGCTATGTTCATGAAATTAGAAGTTATTTAGATGAAAGAAGAATGACTTAAGCTATTTTTAGGTATTCAATCATGTCTGCTAGTTAGACAAAAAGAAGATATGAACTTATTATTAATTATTATTAATTTTTTAGTTTATTCTACAAAGGGCTCAATGTTTTTAAAGTCTATTGATTCATTTGGCCTTGTTAGGAATATTGATAATCTATTTGAAATATTCAGTGAAGTTGTGAATAAATTTGAGCTAGAAAATATTTATTAGTTCATTACTAACAGTGATTCCGTTTACAAAGCAATTGGAAGAATATTGCAAAGCAAATATAATTCTTTTTATTGAATTCTTTATGATGAATATTGCATTGAATTGATGTTGGAAGAGATAAGGGATGCTAGGTATTTTCCTATTATTGATGAGACTATATAGAAAGAAAAAAGGTGACCAAATTCATCTACAATCATTCACATGTGTCTTAAATTTAATAAGAAAAGATTTCACCAATGTTAGGAATTTTTTCGTCCTATTATTACAAGACTTTTAACAAATTTTTTATCACTTTAATGTTTTATTATGATAAAGAAATAATTGAGACAAATGTTTACAAGCGATAAGTAGATTGTATCTCAATGTGCTAGGTCTAATGATAGATTGTAGACTTTTTTTTAAAAGTGAAAAAGAATTTAAATTATAGTTAAACTAAATTGACATTATAACAAGTTCGAGGCTTTAAACCTACCATCATATTGCAATATGACCCAACAACAAAAATTCCTTAAGGAAGATAGTATGACTATCTATATAATAGACAACAACAAGAAACAATTATAGGCACCTCTGAAGTTTCATCTTCATAGGAAAGCTTATTCACCATTTCTAGTATTTGGGATTTTGCTTTCTCTTCCTAGCAGATTTCCTTTTTGCGTATTTGGAATGCATGCAAAAATCTCCAGGGTTGGGACATGGCCTACAACTAATAGGGTATCGTCATCCTTTGACTGGTCGATATCCCCTGTCGTTTTCCTAATAGTTGCAATTGGAGTCAGCATATTGGCACCATCCATTTGACAATGCTCCAAATATTGGGAGGTGAAATCATTCGCACCACTGTCTAGATTCTCCATATTGTCTGTACTGAAATTGTCAAGAGTTGTCTTTCCCTGGAAAATATCTGTGACAACTTATTCAATCCTCAAACCAACTAATTGATTACCATTAGATTGCTTCTGGTTCTTTTCCATCTTCTCCACTTCTGTGTCCACATGTCCAGCACTTGGTTTTATAGAAATAGAAATTACTTCCTCTTGAATTTCTCCAATCACATATACTCTACATTGTTTTCTTCCTGCCTGGCCATCATTGTCCTTTCTTTCCTTTGCTTTTTTTGCGACATCAGGCTCACTAGTCTCCTTACTTTGCAAAGGAGCCTCCATCTGACTACTCTCTTTTGGTTGGGATGCATTGTCTCTAGTTCATAAGATTTCCCCTTGCTCCCCATTGGATTGTATTTGAGTTGCATTGTCTATCGCTATTAGATTCACAACTCCAAAAGGTTGGATCTCTTCCATCCCATTTTTCTCAATTTCCTCAATTCTCTTAAGCTCCAAAGGAGTTCCTAAGGTAGTGAATTTTGGTCTTAATATTAATTTGTCAATCGAGTTTGTAAGCCTTTAGTGAGGGAACTTTTTCTAGCTAATAGTGATGAAAAGGAAATAATCACTATAAGAATATAACTCAATTTATGATGTTTTTAAAACGTCACAGAATGTCCCAAAACATTGCAGAATAAAATTTGCGACGTCACAAAAACATCGCGGAATGTGGTGTAGGAAAAAGGTTTTTGCGACGTTTTATGTAAAACGACACGAAATATGGCGACATTCCGCGATGTTTATAAAAACGTCACTAAAAGGTTGGCATTTCTGCAACGTTATAAAAAACATCGCGGAATCATCTACATTCCGCAATGTTTTATGCAAACGTCGCAGAATCATCTACATTTTGCAACGTTTCAGGAAACGTCGTAGAAAGCCACATTCTGTGACATTTCCTTAAAACGCCACAGAATGTAGATGATTCCTTGACGTTTTAAAATGTCGCAGAATGTGAATTAAATTTAATTTAATAATTTTCCAATTTTAATAATCATTGAATTTATTAAAATAATTTAATAATTTTCTTCTTTGATTTATTTTTATTTTCTGAAAATAAATTTAATTTAATAAATTTTCAATTTTAATAATTATTTTTTAAATAAAAAAATTTTAAAAATCTTATTTATTTAGTAACTATTCAATATTATTAATGAATTTTATTTATTTAATAATTCTTCAATTTTTTAGTATATCATTGATTTTAATAATTATTTATATATCACAAGAATTCATACGAGCAGACAATTTATTATGTAATTGCAATTCCCAAACATATCATAATACAATAATTAATATAAAAAGTATGTCATAAGTGTATAAAATATCAATATGAGTATATATATCTAATCTAAACGAATATTATGTATAGAATATAAAAGTTCCAAGAGTTTTTGTTGTTGTTCAAATTCAATTCTTTGTTGCTCGACTTTGGTAGTTAATCGATCCTACATTTGTTCAACTTTTTTAATCAATTCATCGACTTGAAACTGTAACTTTTGATTAACCTTCTTCAACTCTTGTAGTTCATCTCGAAATCTCTTTCTGACCGAAGTCTTGCCTTATGGTCGAGGCCCAACTCCCATGCCATCAACATAATCAGATCTAATGCCCAAGACTTTGTCACACACTTCATCCACTGGCATCGGATGACCTTGTTCTATTGACTCTGCCAATTCCTTACACATTAATTCCTGAAAAATTAAGAATTAATTAGATACTACAATTCATAAATACTAACAAATATTTGTAAATGAACTATGTGCTCACCCATTTTTCTCTGCATTCGGTAGTTGTGCATTGACCTTTACTTTCGTCATAATGAGTGTGATATAGCTTCATCCGGTCACACTCTTCTCCATCTTTGTCACTCTGTTGTATAAAAATATATTATTAGTAATATTTATCATGTATTTTAAAGTGTCAATCAAAGTAAAATATAATTAGAAATACAATAACTCACTATCTCATGTTGTATCACTACAAAGGCCTTGGAGTCAGAGTTTGGTCGACATTTGACCTGACTCTTAGCCAATTTGACTTTTTGACTTTTTTCCTAACCATAAACGTAACAAAATCTATTATAACATCTATAAATCACAATTCATAAATGCTAAAATATAATTAGTTGTCAAAAAAGTTGTGAAATTAAGTTTTGTGATCAAATTAACTAACTTTTGTAGCTGATTGCTCCCAATATTTGCATAAATCCATCTACTCCGCCACTGCGACATTATGCAGCTTAACATCCTTTCCATGCTTGGTAAAATGCTTTTTTAAATGAAATATTTGATCTTTAGATCTTAAAGAAAGAAACTTCTTGACAGCAGCATATACTTCATTGTCTGTCCTCATTCCCTTGACTTCCAACTTTTGCTACAAAAAATTATAAATTATTGGTCAAAGCTTTAGGCATATGGAAAACACGTACAAATTAAATAGTTTTATAATACTTACATCTAACTTATCAAATTCAATGTATAACTCCTCATTAGTTATTTTTTTCCATTTTGTTCTTACAGGTAAGGAAGTTCGAGATACCACACCAATCTCACTCAATAATTTGGTAGACTGTATGGAGTTGGTTGGTCTTCCTTTAGCGGGGGAGATTTCTATCTCCAATCTCTTGCCTATCGTCTTATTAATCTTTTCCAATCTGTGTCCTTTTGTGACACCTCTTGTCTTTTTCGGATTAGTCGTGGATCCTAAAATATAGCAAAGGAATATTTTACAATAAGCATATAACATACTCTTAATTGTTTAGATAAACAAAATTATTAAACTTGTATGTTTAACCAATATGATGTGAAAGATCATACCTGAAGTGCTTGCAAAGGTAGCATTAATACTGGTAAAGGGGCTTGTGTCCTTTACTGGTGACTGATTATAAGAAGCTGGAGGCATCTCTTAAGAAGTTGATGGAGAACTAATATTGCGTCACGCTCTCAAAATTTGTAGATACTTATCTTTAGGCTGAGTAATAGGTGCAGTGTGACATCTCTTGGTGTTGGAGTATACTCACAAGGTGCAGGTGTATGATCTTCTGGCTGCATACGAGCAGATGGCTCATCAGCTACACTTCCAAGAAGCTGACGGTACTGCAACTACAGTTGTGTCGATACTAAGCTGCTTGGTGCAGCCTTATTCTTCCTCTTGGATGTATTATGAACAAATTGAAGAATTTATATTTATACCCTTTCCTATTTGTCACAAGTAAATGAAAACTGAATGTGGTAAAGTTAAACATGATAAGAAAAATATAATAATAATCAATTAACATACTTAAATTAATGCAAAAACCGAAACCCCCCATTTAGCTTTGTCTTCAACAGTCCTATTAGTATAAGTTTTATTGCAATAAGTTAATCCCACAGTACTTGGTGTTTCTTAAGTTTGTTAAGCTCCCTAACATTCCAACAAAGGATTGTCATTAAGATAGGTTTTGAGGTTTGGAACTTTTTTCTTTATTCCTCCTACTTTAAGATGGTTGTAGGTGGAGTAAAGGTATGGGAATATTGAGGTTACTAAAGAGATTGAGTTAAGGTTAAAAGAGCTTGGTTAGGAGGCTTAATGATTGGTTGAGAAGTCAAGGAAAGAAAATTTTCTATTGGAAAACCTAAAGGAATATTATTAAATGCTAAATGTTAGTAGGAGGAGATAGGGATCGAATAAGGTTAGTTAAAGATAAAGGGTTAAGGCAAGTTAGACGAGCCAAGTAACTTAGTTTGGTTGGGAAATAATGATGAGGAGGATAAGATGTTAAAAGAGGAAAAAGAGTAAGCATGTAATTAAAAACTTTTTAAAAAAATTCCTTAAATAGTAAGGAGAAAAAAGCAAGAACCACTCCATTAATGGGAGCAGATAGGAGAGCTACACTGAAACATTAGTGAAAAGACTAGAAGTACTAGCTAAAAGTTTTGGAAAAGTTATGCTATCTAAGATCAGCTTAAGAAGCATAACTAGAAAGCTGAGGGAACTAAAGCAATCAATTTACCAATACGAAATGCCAAAAGAAAGTAGTTGGATTAAATCTCTTGCTCTAGTGTAATGAAAATACAACATTCTTATCTGTGTTGTGTTGCCCATATGATTTCTTTAAAGAAAAAATGTTAAACAAGTTATATTGCTACTTATATATATACATAACAAAGATTCTACAGCCAGTCGTTAAAGAACCAACATTAAATACCAAACATTATGATGAGGATATAATACATACTTGTCCAAGTAAGGCTCACTATTTACATCATTGGTTTGCAACAAAAAGCATTTAAAAAATGCTGAAAAAAAGCTGTGCAAGACTACTATTTATATTCAGAAATTAGAAATAACAGCAAATTGACAATAATCAAGTGCCTAGACCTTGATTCTTTGAAATCTTAGCAGCAGACTTATCACTCAACATTCAAGGCCATGTAGCATATTGCTATTCAGAATCAAGTTTGAATATCATCACAATTAATGGATGGAAAACCCAAGTGCAGGGTGTGCATTAAAGAGCTACAGCGACTGAATAAGGCAGAAAAAACAAAAAAAAAAGAAGCCATCTTAGTCACATCACCATAAGATATATAATCTCACACTTCATTCTCTTCATTCTTTAGATCCCTAAACCAAGTGACAGCTACTATATAATGTGCTATAATATAAACTTCACGGTTTGTGAATATCTACTAGATGCAAGGCCAAAATTCTAAGTTTTCAGGATAATAATGGCCAGCATGCTTCACATGAACATACTGAACAGTGAAGTAAAAAGCGGAAAAGGTGGTATAATTATTAAGATTGGATCTACAGAACAAACCTAAAAAACAGGTCCACCTTCAGCAAAATTCATGATACTCCAGCCACCCATGAATGCAAAGAGAAACATCCTTCTGAAGATAATTTCAACTGGAGGAATTTCCATAAAATTGAGTAAATTCTTAAACCAAGGTGGAGATTCCTCCACCTTTTTCTTTAACCTGGTTTTCATATTAATTTTTGCTTTCTTTCTTTTCCTAAAACTGATCATTAGCAATTTCTTAAAGGCAGATTCTACTGATTCTTCACTTCTCTCATTTCCAACATACTGTTGCAAGAGAAAATTGTGTGCCCCCCAAATTTCTTCCTCTGAAGCATAAGGACTAACCCTAAGACACTTATAAGGATCCCAAACATTAATTCGGGGAAATTTTGGGAGCAGAAAAAAGCAAGAACCACTCCACTAATGGGACCAGATCGGAGATAGATTACTCAGATATTCGATTGCCTAGAGTTCTCATTTTAGTATAAAGATCCTACATTTAAGTCTGACAAAAATATATTAAAGAGATAGAGAGAAGACCAAAATACCTTGACAAAATACGCTAGAGAAGACGACCACAATGGCCAAAGATACAGAAGCTCAATAGAGAACACGCACATGATGGACGACCGATCAATCTGGAGGAGGAAGAATGACGGAGCTGTGGAGAAGGAGAAGGAAACAACGCGCAGGTAGGGGGGAGGGGAAGGGATTCGGTTTTAAGAAAACCAAAAAACCAAACGATGTAATTTTGCACCTGGGAGGGGAATTTTTTCAGAACACAATCCGCGACGTTTTATTCAACAAAACATCATGGTTACTATTTCGTGACATTTCATTGATAAAACATCGCAAAACGTCTTACAATTCCATGACGTTTTTATAAAATGTTGCGAAATATATAAACTTTTCGTGATGTTTTAAAAATGTCATGAAAAGTATTGACAATCCAAGACATTGTGTTGATAAAATATCGCGGATTGTATTAATTTTTTGTAGTGAATGGGTTATTGTTATTATGATATAAAGAAGGCGAAGGAGGCAATCGAGGCTAATCTAAAAAATATCCCTTCTTTATACACACCTTATTTTGTAACCATCAACGGGAGATGGAAAAGATAACTTTACTCTTTGTTGGTTGTAGCTGGGGTATTTTTTAATCCTAGTATCTATTTCGAACCAATTTTTACAAAAAAAAAGAGAAGTTAACAGGGGAACGCTATTAACTATTACAATAAATTTTGGCCATAAGATGATACAAGATCTCCTAGCTCACAAATGGAGATTTATAAGGAGGCTTCTAGTGATTTTGAGATGCCAATTGCATTTCGTCAAAAAAACAAATTTAATCTAGATATTTTTTCACTTTTGTTACTTGTTGAAAATTAATCATCACTTTATTTTGTTTATAGCATTACTTTTGTTGTCTTGCGACTTAGAGTTCCTTGGAGGGACGAATTTAGAAGTGGTGTTCTAAAATTACAAAGTTTTACAATTTAAATTCTAAGTCAACATATGAGTGCAACAGGGTGTGAAAGGAATTGAAGCACATTTGAATTCATCATTCAAAGACAAAAAATATATTAGAACACAAAAGATTGAATGACTTGGTCTTACTTTGATATAATTTAAAGCTTTGTTTGATATAATTTAAAGCTTCGAGAAAGGTATGTTATTATCATTATTAAGTTAGATATAATTTCTTATTAAGTTAGATATAATTTCTTATAATTTTTAATAATTTAATTTTATTGTTTATTAGGACTCTTAATAGAACAAGTAGTTCAATAAATCCAATTTGCATTGATAATGTCGATCTTTTAGCAAATTAAGTTTTTGATAAACCAGGTTTGATATATGAGAGTGATTTGGAAAATAATCTTAGATGGGAAAGTATTGACATATCATTTGGTGCAATGAATTTGAATGATGGTGATGATGAGACTCCTTTCAATGATGAGGATTTTATACCAAATGAGAATTGAGGTCAATGTAGTTTTAGTGGATATTCAATTGAATGAAGTTCTAAGATTTTGTTTCTTTTTCTTTTTAATTTCACATACATTTGATATAGATATTGAATTTTATTTATGCAATATAACTATAAATATTTTTATTTCAGTTTTCATTTCTAGTTGGTTATTCAACACGAACTCTTATTATAAATTGTAAGTGTTAGAGAGTCATGGATGTTTATTATTCTTTTTATTTGATGTTTAGATGTAAACACTATTTATTATATGATGAAATTGTAATATTTTAAATACTTGGTATTATTCTAAATTTTATATTTGTATGATGATTATGTTAGAGTTAAGTAAATATAGTACTTTGGAAAGCAAGTGTATTTACATGTACCTTAATCTTCTTCAGTTACAGTTTTGTAATGGAAATATTTATTATTAATA
>JAOSBN010002990.1:0-19307 GCA_027563595.1 Erythroxylum suave | reverse complement strand
CAAATTGTCTTAATCGTACTAATTAATCACCTACACTAGATTAATCGATCGATTTGGTCGATCAAATTAATCACGTATAATTGATTTGAAAACTATAGTACGTAGCATTGTTTACACCTGTGAATCAAGAAAATAAGTTCTCGCTGTGACTCCTAGGCTCGTGGAATATTTCACCGATAAGCCTTACGGGAAATGCATCATGGGTTTCCAGCCTATATGCCATCATAGGGGTTTATTATGGAACAAATTGTATTAATTGTACTAATTATATTAATCACCTACTCTAGATTAATTCGATCGATTTGGTCGATCGAATTAATCACCTACAATTGATTTGAAACTCATTCCACGTACAGTAAATAGTTTCACTATTACAAGAAAACATAAAACTCATCTAGAAATATACAAATTAAATTATAACTAACAAATTAATAATAACAATAATAATAATTAAATTAAATATGAATAATAAATCTAATATACTAAGAATAAGAATAATAATAATATTAAAGTAATTAGTTGCACGACTAACTTGAATCGAGGAACAACTTCAATAAAGACGAAGAAATTTGTGTCGAAGATGCTCTTCCATACAATACAGGATCTGTGAAAAATAACAATAACAATAAATTAATAATAAATTAAATTATAACTGCCAAATTTATAATAACAATAATAATAATAAAATTAAATATGAATAATAAATCTAATAATACTAAGAATAAGAATAATTACCATATTAAAGTAATTAATATGGTAAATATTAATTAGTTGCACAACTAACCTAAATCGATGAATAACTTCAATAACGACGAAGAAATTTGTGTCAAAGACGTTGTTCCACACAATATAGGACCTGTGAAAAATAATAATAATAATAAATTTGATGATAAATTAAATTATAACTACCAAATTTATAATAACAATAATAATAATAAAAGTAAATATGAATATTAAATCTAATAATACTAAAAATAAGAATAATAATAATAATAAAGTAATATATATGGTAAATATTAATTACTTGCACGACTAACTAGAATCGATGAACAACTTCAAAAACAAAATTGAAAATTAAGATCGAAGACGCTCTTCCACACAATACAAGACCTGCAAAAAATATTAATAACAATAAATTAAATTATAACAAGTAAATTCATAATAACAATAGCAAATATGAATAATAAATCTAATAATACTAAGAATAAGAATAATAATAATAATAAATGAAATTATAATAACAATAATAATAATAAATGAATTAAGAATAACAAATTTAATAATAATAACAACAACAATAATAAATCATCAAAGAATCATTATTATAATTATTACAATAAACTTATTAGTAATAAATTAAATAAGAATAATAACTTTGATAATAATAATATGTATTCTTATTATTATTATTATTATTATTGGTACAAATAATAAAATGTAATAATAATAACATTAATACTAAGGAGAACATTGATACTAATAATAATAATAAATGATACAAATAATCAATTTAATAATAATAACATTATTAATAAGTAGATCATAAATATTAAACAATATTACTAATTATGTTAATACTTATTATTAATAATAATTATTGACAATATTCATAAATACAATAAATTCACACTTAAATGTTAAATTCAAACTTCAAATTAAACATTTTATCAAAATTAAGTATTCAAATTCCCAAATTAACACAACAATTACAAAAAAACATTTCAAACATTATAAAAGGCATTTTATCGATCACCTCATAGGCAATATGTATAATCTCAATCTAAACACAAATCAATTGCAATTTTCCATTATTTACCAACAATAACACATATAAACAACAAATAAACCAATAATTACACGAAAAACTGCAAACAACAACAATAATCAAATAAGATTTCATCACCAAACACTCACGATTAACACTAAAAACATGCTTTTTTTGGGATAAATAACACACCCATTAGATAGTTTACCTCAAACAATACACGATGAGTAAGAAAATAGTCAAAGAAAGCCGAAAAATGCAAGAGAGGGGTTCATAAAACAGAAGGCGATCGCGAGGAGAGAAGAAGAAATGTGCGGGGGGAGGGGAGGCGAGGCTGCGTGAGTTAAAGGCACAGAATTTTCGACGGAATATACATTCCATCGGTAATCTAGGTTTTACCTCATTGTCTTCAACCAAACGACAATGCAACTTGCCAATAGTTACCGACGGAATATAAATTCTGTCGGTAAAAGAGCGGTAATCCATGGTGGTAAAATAATTTGGAAACTCAAATACTGACAGAATTAATGTTCCGTTGGTACTCTAGGGTTTACCTCATCGTCTTTAACCAAACATCGACGCAACTTGCCAACAGTTACCAACAGAACATTAAATCTGTCGGTGATTCAGGTTTATTGACTCGTCTTCAACGAAATGACGACGTTTGGTTTACCAAATGGCTGCAAGTTACCGACGAAATCTATATTCCGTCGGTATTTAAGTTTCCCAGTTGCATCAGCGGCTCTTTGTAATCGTTTCTTGTTGCGACGGAACAACAATTCCATTAGTAAAGTTAATTTTATGGATATCGATGGAACAGGTTAGGTCGGTATATAAAGTTGCTTAAAAACTTTTACCGACGGTCAGGGTACCGTCGATAATCGTGCGAAGCTAATTAATTGCCGGAGTAATTCCCACATTTATTATTGATGGAAGTGTCTAATCTGTCGGTAAATGTGTCGACAGAATGATGTCTGTTGGTATGTGTCCAAAGCAATTACATTGCGGGAACCGTTCCTGTAATTTTTTCGACACCGTAGGTTTTGTCGCCGCTATATGCCATTTGAGATTTTGTGCAAAATTCCTTCCCTCCAGTATTGCCTACGGATATATTTTCCGTCACTATATATGAATAATAAATCGTATTTACTAACGGACAGTAATGTTCTGTCAGTAATTAACATCGGATTTGTTTCCGGCGCTATTATTCCGCCACTATTCAGTGATTTTCTTGTATTGAGAATAGATACTAATTTTCGCTATTGCATTACTCATTTTAAGTTCATTGTTTAATCTTGTAATGATCTAAATTTGTTAAGAAATTCAAGAAGATTTTAATGATTCATATATTAGACGATTTAACACAATTCGACCCTCTTTCTTGTGTACTTTGCATATTATACATGATTTCTATATTAACAAGTGATTTACTTCAGTTGGTATCAGAGTAAGTGCAATGAAAAGCAATAGTTTGCAATATCAATTGTCCTATAAACCAAGTGAGTGCAATTACTAACTAATTATTACAATTTTACCCTCAAACTATATTAATTCAAAACAAGCACTCTTGAGCTAAATTAAGCACAATATCCAACAAAAAAAAGCTGAAAAGTATAACAAGAACTATGAAAATATCACTAAATAATATAGATGACTTGGGTTCAATCAACAAGTTTCCAAGAAACACTATTACAAAGTGAGGATAAAGATCTATGGCTAAATTGCATGTTTTTATAGCAGAAGGTGCCTCGGTCTCAAGACCCTCTGCTTTCAATAGTGAAGATTATCATTATTGGAAGGACAGGATGTGGATCTTCATAGAATCCAAACATATTAATCTTTGGGATATCATTGAAAATGGTCCATATATCCCAACAAACAACGAAGGAAAAAGCATCTTTCGTGACTAATGGTCGGTTGATCAGAAAACTCGCTTTCAATTAAACTCAAAGGCCAAGTTCTTTATAAGATGTGGTCTAAGTAGAAGAGAATATGATAAGGTTCATGGATGCAAATCTGTAAAGGAAATGTGGGAAAAAATAGCTATTGCACATGAAGGCACAAAACAGATGAAAGAATCCAATATTGGTAATCTTGTTCATAAGTATAAGCTGTTCAAGATGAAAGACGATGAGTCTATTGATAAGATGTTTGGACGATTCCAAACAATTATTAATGGACTTAAAGCTTTAGGGAGAATCTACGACAGTCAAGATCATATTAGAAAGATTCTTAGAAGTCTTCCAAAAAGATGGAGACCCAAAGTAATAGCAATATAAGAGGTCAAGGATTTAAGCAAGCTGAAACTAGATGAATGGCTTGGTCACTAAAAATCTATGAAGT
This sequence comes from Erythroxylum suave, assembly GCA_027563595.1. Classification (NCBI taxonomy): domain Eukaryota; kingdom Viridiplantae; phylum Streptophyta; class Magnoliopsida; order Malpighiales; family Erythroxylaceae; genus Erythroxylum; species Erythroxylum suave. The sequence continues at coordinate 15,199 of JAOSBN010002990.1, read as the reverse complement.
AGAGCTTGATGTAGAAGATAAACCCAAAATGGATAAATTTATTACATTAAAGGCTGGTCAGAAGAAATAGAAGATGCAAAAAAATAGAAGCACATCTTCAAAAAATCAAGAATTATGATGCTAGTGAATCTGGTCAAGATTCAAGTGAAGATGAAGATAAGCTATACTGCATTTCAAAAAAGATTAGAAGGATGTGGAAAAAGAAATCAAGGGAAAATAAAGACTTCTCTTTCAAAAAGAATAGCAAAGACAATTCAAAGAATGAGAAAAGTTCTATCTGTAACATCTCGTTCCCATACTAAGGGTTAGAACCCTAAAATAAGGTACATGTGAAATCAATTAGAGATTAAGAAAAATGCATCTTATGCTCATGCATATTGTTAGCATACACATATGCGAATTTGAATTTTTGCACACATGAAAATAATTATACATGTACTCATTTGACATTTTTCGAGTATAAATGATTGATTTAATGTAATTATGATGTGGATAGTGGATATTTTGTTTTGAAAACTGATTTGGTGAATCAATTATTAATTTAGAATTTTTAAAGAAATTTGAGAATTTTATGAAACTATAAGTAATTTTGGGACTAGGAAAAATGTCAAGTGGCAGGACATTTATTAAATGGTGGTAGAAATAAATATCAAATGGTAGTAGAATTTTTGAAAAGTGATATTGGGATTTAATGACACATGTCACTTAAAATTGGGAGTTTATTGGATTAGAATTTGGAGACAAATGGATTAGTTAATAAAGAGGACCCATTAGAAAATTATAAGAAAGTGATATGTGGCAAATGACATATGACACTTGCCACACCACTTGCTAAACCCATGATTTTATTAAGTGAAAGACCACCATTTTGGTCTTTCACTTGCCATTTGCTTCTCTTTCTTTGTAAGCTTCTCTCCCACATTCATCTTCTTCATTTCTTCTTCTTTTTCATTTACGATTCTTGCTCTCCACCTTTACCACCTTGATTTTTATTGAAAATAAAACCACCCACTTCAAGATCCTTCTTGTCCTCTTCATCTTGCTACAAAATGACCCAAACCACTCCTTGAATGATGAGGGTCGTATGAAGGTTGGAAAGCTAGGGTTGGGTGATTTTTGAAGAGCTTGAAGTTAAACAAGTAAATATTATGTTATTGCCCTTCTTGGTTTGTTAAATGAAACTTATTGATGATATATTAGGGATAAATGAGCACATGGATGTGTTGATTTGTGTTTATGATGATTAATGATTCATAGATTGATGTAGAGACAATTTAGAGTTAGAATGAGTCATAACATGGGGTAGAAAGAAGTGCAGAAAATTGATTTATAAATGTATGTTACATGTCATGTTTTTGGGTTAATGATCAAACATAGATCATAAATTTTTGTGTTTGATATTGAATTGAAGTGTAAATAGGAATGAAGAGGAAATAATGAGTACATAAATTTGAAATGATAGACTAAGTAAAAGAGATGAATTGGATGAGAATGAAGTTAAATGTGTGCTGGATTACGTTAGATGCAGTGTTTTACTGAACATATATCTGTATTTTGGTCATATATGGAATTTTATACATCCAAGTAAGATGATTTTTTATTTATATTAAACTAGAGACATATTTCTATAACTTTCTTGAAGAAGTTGAATTCTAATTATGTCCTTATGAGCACTGAAATTTAACTTGAAATTGATTGTTATGTTCTATTTAGGTATAAAAAAAAGTATGGAGTATTTTGATCATAACTTGCACGATACAGGACTAAAATGTATGAATTTGATGTCGTTAGAAACCTAATACATAGAGGAATATTTGATTAGAAGTAAGAATTGTCTAAAAATGGCTGGTTGTGGGTCAAAAATGACAAGAAAGAATGAAAAAGAAAGAGAAAGTGCAGCAAGTCACGATCGTGCTGATTAAAAGACAGAAGAAGTCGCGATTTTGCCTCAGCATGATCACGACTCTAATGAGAAATGAAGGAAGTTGTAGGATTGCAATTTGGATGTTGAAAGACATGCAAGATCATGACCCTAAAGCTTTGAACGGTTTTGAACATCCTTCTATGTAATTGTAAGAACGAAATAAACCAGAAATAGCTTGGAATTGATGATGATGGAGGTAGTAGCGATGGGAAATCTCCTATTTTGGGAAGTACTTCACATCAAGCTTCTTCTCCGTGTCGCTCTTTCTTTGTCTCCTTCCTCAAATCTCTCGATAATCTCTCTAGGGTTTTAAAATTGGTTGATGAAAAAAGCTCCTTGGCAGCCTTAAACGGTCTGAAAAATCTCTCAAAATCTGACTTTTTCTCTTGTTTACGTGTTTACTTGACGCAAGTCACGATTATGGCCCTGCTTGTCATAATCTTGACCAGCATCTAACCTCTCTGTCACGATCGTGGCCCAATTGCCACTATCATGGATTGTTGTCTCGTCCTGAAAGTCTCCAAAACTCTTCCAATCTTTGATGTTGGCCCTGAAACACTAACAAACATATCAAGGTATCTAAAAAACATATCATTTAAGCATAAAGACTTATACTAACCCATAAAAACACTAAAAAACATAAATTAACACAATCCTAACCTAAATACACACTAAACACTCAATTTATCACTTGATGCATAACAAATTAAACCCTAAAACATGATACAAACCACAACTATCAGTTTCCAAATTTCCAAATCTCTAATGACAACATAAAGTTCTTTATCATAAGTTAAATACTTCAAAGACGCACCATTCAAATTTTCAGAAAAATATGCTATAGACTTACCTCTTTGCAGTAGCACAACACCAATACCTATGCTAGAAGAATCACATTCAATTTCAAAAGTTTTTTTAAGGACTCAAGTGTAAGTTGTTATGCTTCTCCCCATTCGAACTTAACGTTCTTCTTTACTAATACATTTAGTGGGGCTACCTTACTTAAGAAATCCTTCACAAATTTGTGATAAAAACTAGCCAAACTGTGAAAGGATCTTACTTCAGTAACAAACTTTGGTGTAGGCCATTTGAAAATGATTTTAACCTTTGCCTCTTCAACTTTAATGCCATCTTCACTCACAACAAACTTAAGAGGTATAACTTCAGGATCACAGAAAGTACATTTCTTCAATTTGGCATAAAGTTTTTGTGCACTTAGAGTGGAAATTACTTGCTCAAGATGTTTAGCATACAAACTTACATCTTTACCATGCACCAAAATATCATCAAAATAAACCACTACAAATTTACCTACAAAAGTTCTATGCATATTTTTCACTAATCTCATGAAAGTTGAAGAAGCATTAGTCAAACCAAAGGTATAACCATCCATTCATAAAGTCCAAATTTAGTTTTAAATGATGTTTTCCACTCGCCATTGTCTTTCTTATGAATTTGATGATAATCACTTGTTAAGTTAATTTTTGAAAAAATGTATGCACTATACAAGTCTTCTAGCCTATCATTAAGCCTAGGATGGGGTGTCGATATTTAATAGTTATTTTGTTAACAATATGATAATTAACATAAATTTGTTAAGTTCCATCTTTCTTAGGTACAAGTATGACAGGCATGACATATGGACTTAATGACTCTCTAACCAAAACTTTGTCAAGGAGTTCATCAACTTGATGCTACAACTTTTTTGTCTCCTCAGGGTTGGCTCGATATGTTGGTCAGTTAGGAATGCTCGAATCAGGTAGGAAATCAATTTGGTGCTTAATTCCTTTAGCGTCTCCTCAGGGAAGACCTCTTTGTAATCCTATAAAATATTTTAAACCTCAATGGGTAATCGCTGGGTAGTTTATTAGTAGTAAAGTAGTTTTCTTTATAAATCATAAGGAAAAAAGGCATATGAGTAGAAATAGGCTTATCTATATCTCTCACACTTGTATAAAAGCTACCTTTTTACTCACTAGCTTTTGGCTTTTCATGCTTTTGCTCAACTAGTGCTTTCTTTTCTTCTTTAGCCTTATTTGATTTTTGTAGCTCACCTTATCTTTTCTCTCACTCTCTCTCTTCTCTCAATTTGATTTGTGTGCCTACAACCTCTTTAAGAGAAAGAGGTTTCAAAGTACATGTCCTACTATCCATTATGAAAAAGTACTTGTTAGTATATCTATAACACCCCATTCCCATCCTACGCATACACATACACTCGTTAGATGTCTGTACACATGCCCAACAGAAATGGCATATTAACTTTATCACTTTCACATATCGCATGGCATCGTAAGTCAAAACATAAATATCACAATTTCTAAAACCGAAAAATTCTTCATTTCATTTCATAAACCATGATTTACAGTGTAGCATTACATCCAACTTTCATGTTTAAACAATGACAACCTATCAGAGTTCAGAGCTCTGTCTACAAAATATGCTACATACATGGGGAATTAACAAAAAGATTAAGAAAATCATTCAATCTTAGCTGATTGACCTTTGAGCCATATCCTCTGTCCAAAAGATGTACTAGATCTCTTCTAAGTGGTTTTAGAATCTAAGTTGTCACTCTAGTACCTAAAAAGTCAACGTTACAATTTTGATGAGTTTTGCAAACTCAGTTGAGTAACCATCCTAAATGGTTCACTCATATCACACATATCACATCAATATATACAAACATATAATTCACATCATTTAATTTCTCATGTATCATCATAAAACACTTTGTACATATATGTTCACATTTTTCATTCAATTCAATTCCACACCACATTTTTCAATCAATTCAATTCCACACTTTAATTGCAATCATTCAAATCATATAATTCATGTGTGTTTGCAATGTTCATGAGACTCAAAATTGTTTATTTTATTGTTGAGACTGAGTGCCTTTTTCACTATCCCATATCCATTGTGGATACCGAGTTCATTAATACTGTCCCTTATTCGTTGGGGATACGGAGCTCAACTTAGTCAGCCTTTGACTCTTACCATAGTCTGAGCTTTAAACTCTTTTCACTTGCACCTATGGTCATAACTGCCTTTATGTTTCATGCATTCATGTAATGAAATGCATCGTGCATATTCAATGATTATACTCATTCAGTCATATTCACATTCTTTCTTATTCACATTTGTCATCAGAATTTTAGTCCGGCATTCAACATTGAAGTTGAGAACAAGTAGTCAGTCATATTCACATTCAAGGAACACTTCCAATATAGCCCCAAATATATAACTCCTTGGACAATCAATTGTCTGGAACCAACATAATCACATTCACAAAACAATTTAATAAGGAATGTAAACAAACAATAATTCAATGTGAGACCATAGGTTACTTACAGTTTTGCTCTAGATAGCTTACTGGCTCGAAGTCCGGGCAATGTCTAGATGCAGTCACTCTAATTGCTCCTCTATATTATGCAAATAAACACATTTACCACATTACAACTTTTCACAATCACATAAGTACTCATTTATGCACATATGTATATGTGTTAAGTACAATGCATGCTCAATGACAATTTGGGATATATTTCCTAAATTCACGTCTCAAGATCATTCACATTTCATAACTCACATATATCTAAATTGAACTTAGGTTTATAACTCAATTGTACCAGATTATTCTAAGTTCATCATTCTATCATTCACTAAGGTTATTCAAGCATTAAAGGTCATAAAGCATCTATTTTATCATTCATCTTTATTTAATACATAACATTCTTCTTCTTGAATCACTTTACCCATCATAAGACCCCTTTCATTCTTATATCATCACCAATTTTCCAGATTTGAACACCTAATGTATAACAATTCATTTCCTCAATCATCATCCTAAACATATCACTCAATTATTTACCCGTTCAAGCATCATTCTAGGTTCAATTCAGGCTTCATTCTAGCCTAAAAGAATTATAGAAAATTAACTAACCATTTGTTGTTCCAAACCATACTTAAAACATGTACTTTTGATGTTTAACCCATTCCCACAATCAAGGGATGACCGAACCGAAAATTCATCATTCACTTCCTTCAATTTTGTTTTTTTAGTTTTTTTAAAGACAAATTTTCAGGTCTGTTTTGCATGGCCAATTTGACATAGAAAATGAGGTATTTAGGCAATAAATCCTGCTAAACAAATGTTACTATATGTCTTAAGTTTTCAATGACACCAAGTTCATACAGTTTGGTTTAGTATTCTGCAATATATAACCAAATTGCTACAGGCTGTTATGATACTGCGACAGCACACAATACTCAAATTCATGCCAAATTTATAAATTTTTAAAGACAGAAAATCAAATTCAGTTGCCTCATGAAAATTGTAGCCATATGACTCTATTTTAATCTAAATTAAAAATCACCTCATTTTGATATCTACAGGTTAATAGATGGCCAAAATACTAATGTCTGTCCAGTAAAAACATTCCATCTAACAAATTCTAGCACACTTCATCATCATTTTCATCCTAGTTCATCTCTTTTGCTTAGTCTATCTTTTCTAACTTAATACACCAACATCTACTCTTCATTCATAACTCCATTTCAGCTTAATATTATACACACACAAATCAAAATCCATGATTGATCAAAAATACCAAAACAAAACATATTCTTATACAATTTCAAGTCTAAATTTCTGCACATATTCAACTTCAATTTTCATTCTTTATTTCACTTCTAAATATCATCTTAATTCATCTAAATTCAAGAAATTATCATATTTCAAACTTCCTTTTTCAATTTCAAACATCCAATAACTCATTATCATAATTGATTCATTTATTAAACAATCCATGAATAAATTAACTCACTACAACTTAAAGATCTCATTATCAATACCTGCACCCATGTTAAAACACATATATAAGAACTCATGATCATAAATCTCAATTTATTCATCATAAATGTTTTATTTAACACTACCCATAAAGATTCAAATATAAATTACTTGATTTAACTCCATATCCTTCAAGATCACACCAACTCTAGCTTTGTTGACAACCTACATACATCACCATTTCATATATGTGTGTGTATGTCATATTATGCATGATCATGTAATGCACTTTTTAGCCATTCAAAAATCTCTCATGTACTATATTCTAGGAACCTAACCCTTAGCACGAGATAACGGGATGCTACAATATCCATCTTTATTTGTGCGCTTATCAAACTCCTATAGATGCCTCAATAATATGTTACATGCACTTATAGGTATAAACATCAAAAAGCACCTTATCTTGATATTCTCAATAGATAAGTGGACAAGTGTCTGGCATTTTTCTTTTATTTCACCTCTATCATCTAACCATCGCAACTTGTATAGATGAGGATCTCATATAGTAGGTAGTGATAACCTACTAATAAGATTCTCACTAACACAATTAGTGTAACTACCTCCATCAATAATCACAAGGCATACCTTATTCTTGACTAAACATTTCATATGGAAGATGCTAGTACCTTGCTCATCACTTTTCTGCCAATGTACTTTATGTTAGGCGAAAATCATGCACATCAGCCACGATCGTGACAAAAAAAGAACAACCAGAAATAGCCAAGACACTATCATGCACATTGGGCCACGATCGTGACAAAAAGCATCAAGTTAGGCCGCGATCGTGCACTTTAGGCCATGATCATGACATAAAGTTAAAATGTCAGCCACGATCGTAACATGCAGGCAAATGATCATGCCTTGCATCGGGATGACCAAAAAACTTAATTTTTGGGTGATTTTTTTGACCATTTCGAACCTGAGTTTGACCTAGAGCTATCACATAATAAATAAAACAATAGAGAGCAACTGCTAGCAGTCATTAGAGGAGTAAAAGGAGTCAACAAATAGGGAGTTTTTGCAAAGAAATCTGAGAGAAACCAAGAGAGAGATGAAGCGATTGAGGAAGAAGATGAAGAAAGAGAGGCACGACGATACATTTTATGCAAAGTACTTTTCGGAATAGGCAGTTTCCCGTAGTTGCGACCTCCGAGATCCATTCCAATAGTATTATCTATTGCTATTTTGATTTCATTATGGTATGAGATTTGAATATTGATTGGGATGACCATTATTAAGTGTTGATCTTTTGTCTAAACTCACCTTCGGGTATTTTTAGTTCTTAAGATTAATGAACTTTATTTGATAGTGTTTATTTCGATTTAATTGTGATTCAATTTTGATTCTTAATAACTTGGCAATAAAATGAGAGTCGTGCCTTCCGGTAGGTTATAAGACAAATTCAGAACTAATTTAGGTTTTGGATTAATTGTAGATCGAGAGATCGTAATTTCCATAATTTGAATTAGGGTTTATCAATTATGGTTATAACTCAAGAGAGATTAATTCACCCTAGGATTCTCTAGGCCCATTAAATTGGAATTTGCATAATTAGTAAATTTTCCTTAATTTCGAATTGAATCCCCTTTCTCCCACTTGGTTATTTCTAGGTTAGTTTTCGGATTATTTGTGTGGCTTGCTATTTGGCTGTTTTTGTAGCATTTTAATTTATCAAATTTGATCATCAATTAAGTTATTTTTTGCATTAGTTATTTAATTAGATATTGCAAACTTAGCTGCCTTAGATTTTCGGACTAAGTCCCTTCCTTGTGGGATCGACACTTTAGGTACTATACGAACAATCCGTGCACTTACGATAATTACTAAAGTTATAATTAGTAAAACTTAGCACGTGTGATCTTGAACAAACAAGTTTTTGGCGTCATTATCAGGTAAGGCAATTTGGTTCTATAGTTTAAGGCATTAGGATAGTTTTAATTTTTGTTTCATTTTTGTTAGTGTCACATAGAAATCGTGCTCTTATATAATCACAAGAGTCACAAGGGGTTTGAGTCGCATAGTAGAGACTTTAGATTTAGATATCACACATTTAGAATGAACCAATAGGAATGTTCGGCGAGAAGAAGAAGAAAAGTTTGAGAAAGCACAAATGGCCGAGGAGCTCTAAAAAAACATGGATCAAGAAGTCAACCCTGAAAGGTAGCAACAAAGGATGCTCACAAATTTTATAAGGGCAGGGTTCAATCCTACAACCCAAGGAGTGGCTAGACCGCCGGTTCAAGCGGTCTCTTTTGAAATAAAGCCAGCACTCCTTAATATGCTTCAGCAGAACTTTCAATTTTATGGACTGACAATTGAAGACTTGAATGCTCACATTGTGAGTTTTCTCAAGATCTGTGATACTTTTTGGTATCACCAAATTTGGGAAGACGTAGTGATGATTAAGCTGTTCCCTTTCACTTTTAGGGTTAGAGCGAAGGCTTGGTATCCTTCACTGAGCCCTGCTAACATTACAACGTGAGAACAACTAGTACATGCCTTTTAAATAAATACTTCCCACTAACAAAGACCACCAAAATTATTAAGGAAATTACAAATTTCTAACAAGGTGATGGGGAGTCTATTTATGAAGTGTGGGAGCGTTACGAGGACCTGTAGTAGAGATGCTCACACCATAATTTACGTAAAGAGTTCCTACTGCAAATATCTTACAACAGAGTTAACCCATATACTATAGCAACCATCGATGCAGCGTTAGGAGGATCGTTAATGAGAAAGATGGTTGAAGAAGCAGAGGAATTTGCAAAGGAGATGGCCAGTAATAGCTTTTTATGGGCCAGTGAACATATTAGCCAACCTACCAACTTTAGGAGTAGAAGGGAGTGGTTGTTGTCAATCAGATGACGGAAATGCAAGCTAAGATCGATAACTTGATGTGACAACTTAGCAATATGAAAGCGTCATCCTCAGCGATATGATACGGTGGACTTTTACCTAATGAGGGACGATAACCCTGAGCAAGTTAACTATATAGGGGCCCAATTTGGACGTGGAGGGGATAATAATCTCTACTCCAACACTTATAATCCTAGGTGGAAGAATCACCCAAACTTCTCCTGGTTGAACAACAACAATGAAGGGTAGTTCAGACCCTAAGGTCAATCGAGCTTCCAATAGGAGAAAACAAGTTCGATTGATTCAAAATTGGACAAAATCTTAGACAAGATAGTAGGAATGGAGGAAGCACATAGAAGGCTTGAGAGTAAGTTCGAGCAAGTAACGAAGAATCAAGCTTCATTACCCACAATTTAGAAGTCTAAGTGGGGCAGCTCGTAGAAGCAATGTCAACTAGAAATGCTGGAACTCATCCTAGTAACACCAAATCGAACCTAAAGGAGCGTATCATGGTTATAAGCCAAACTTAGGATTAAGAGCTGGGAGAAGAGGGGGAAGTAGAAGGTTATTTGGCTGAAAAAGAACTTCCAGTTGAGACTGTAAGCAAATCGGTGCAAATAACTCGACGGATGTTTCCGCACTAATTTTTTAAGAAGAAGGAATTATATGCTAGAAGGGAAGCAGAAAAGTTGTAAGAAATTGAGCCCATCAAGGTTAAGGAGGTGATGGAATGAATACAGGCTAAACTGAATTTACAAGAGTCTGTTACAAAGAAGGGAAAGGAGCGAATACTAGAAGACACCCCTAGCATAGTGAAAAAGGATGATCCAAGGGGCTTTTTCATTCCGTGTAGTATCAACAAGATCATTATAGAGAGGGCATTCCTAGACCTAGGTTCAAGTATAAATATTATGTCCTATACTCTGAGTTTAAAATTGGGATTATAAGGGTTAGAGCCCCCTAAGTTTGTGATCAGGACGACCCATAAGACCACACATAAATTGATGGGAATTTTACTAGATGTGCCATTGAAAGCCAACAAATTAATCTTTCCGACAGACTTTTGTGTTTTAGATATTAGTGAGGATAAGGATGAGGATACCCCAATGATACTAGGGCGGCTGTTCTTAGCCACTTTGCGAGAAATGATTGATGTGGATGGGCGAGAAATAACAGTGCAAGTGGGAAAGGAGAAACTGACATTCAAGGTAACTGTTAGAGAGTATAGAGCTCCTTCCACTCCTATGGATCACAACAAACCCGAACCTTGAGGAGAATAGGAAGATATCAAGGAACCTACAAATGCTTTCCGAAAGAAGTGCTCGCGAAGGAGGAGGTAAGGCAAGGAAAATGTCAAGGATGTTGGAATTTGCAATATGGTAGCGAAGGTTCAGATTCTGAGGGTGATGGCATTGCTACCATCTAACCATTCATTCCAACCAACGTGAGTGTAAAAGAAGCATCAAGCTACTGACGTTAACAGAAGCATTGCATGGGAGGTAACCCATGAAAAAATTAGTTATCAGTCAATTAGTTGAATTCAGTAGTTAGGTGTATTTTTTTATTGGTTAAAGAAAAGAGAAAAGAGGAATAGGATCTTGAAATCATGGGGGAGGTTACGTGAGCACATAAAGTGAAGTGAAAGAGAAAATAATTGGAAAAGAAGGACTTTGGTGTTAAAGTATAAGCATTGGCCACGACCGTGGCCTAGCAGGTCATGATCGTGGCTTGCAACTAAGACGTCCTTAGTTGATACGCCACATGCCATGATCGTGGCCTGCAACTATGCGTAAAAGGTAGAGGATACGATTTTTTAATTAAAAATTTTACCGCTTTACACTTTCTACCACCTATATGTTCAATTCTTACTTAACGTTCACCTTCACTTCCATTTTTATATTATCTCTTTAAAATTCCAATTTTCAAAAACTCTAATATCTCTTAGAAGTTTTTGAACTTAAATTTTTGCCAAACTCAACCCCGTCAGGCCTTGTATTAAGCAAATGGCACGATAAGAGCCGCATGGAGCACAATAACTCACAAGATGTGGGAGAAGGAACTGAGCAATGAACTTCGGAGCTCCATTCCCTCTTTACTCTAAGGAGGAAGGTACTCGTTTCTATTCCCTTCATTTTAGGCAAATTGTTATGCATAAATATTTAATACATTAGATAGGATCAAAGTACGTGAGCGGGTAGAGAACCTAGCTAAGAGGATTTAATGGGGTAAATTCATTGGGCTCCAATTTTCAGTTTATGATGAGCTAACCTTAGAATTCTTTGCAACTTTGACCTTTAACCCTAAAAACACTAAGGAATTATGGTTTAGATTGGGGGTCGAGCATATGAACTGACTGTAGAGATCATGTACAACGTGTGGATTCCTTAACTCTACCATTTTTGACCAACATGATGACTTCCGTGCTTCCCAATACTGGCACAAGCTTACCGGAATTGAGTTTTTTTACATTAAAAATGACCATAACAACATTATCCGGTCTCATGAACACTTGCTGCTGCACAAGTTCATGTGTCAACTGGTCTTTGATAAATCAGAGACCAACTAGTGTTCAACTAAGCAACTTTTCATACTTTGGTGCATAGACCATAGTATACCGAAATGCTCTTGTTGCAACTCTGTGAAAGTGGAGTAACCATCTGGGGATGGGGTACATGGTTTCTGCCATTGCCAAACATTTTACAGTGGATCGGAGCAAATTAACAGTTGACCCACCAGAATTTCTTAACCAGCATCATTTATTTCAGGCAGAAATCATTCATTCCACCAACATGGAACTACAAGATATCTATGAGAAGACACATGTAAGGACCAGGGCAGGTCAGGCAAGTTTGAGCTTCGGACTGCCTCAGTAGGCATGGGTGGACTCGATAAGTGAAGAATCCAATGATGATGAAGAAACCCACACTAGACAGAGCTTTTGGATGCCATTTTCGAAACCAATAGAACGCTTAAGGAAGTGTTGCATACACAACAACGCCAGAGCTGAGAGATCCAATGACTCTGTTGGTATTTTGAGGCTTAAGGGATTCAAGTACCACCTCCTACACCATTGCCACCTCTGTCCCTATATGATCCAAGTCTAACTCAATCTGTCTTTAATTTTATTTTGTTTTGTTGTTTTGATCATTGCTACATTATTTGTATTTCTCTTTCTGATCAGTTGTTCCTTTCATCTGTTTGTTGTTACTTTAATTTTTGTTCTCACTTTTTGTTTATGTGTTATGTTTTTTATGTGTTTCCTTTAAACATTGAGGACATGTGATGTTCAAGTATAGGAAGGGATTCTGTGTTTTTCTGTTGTTTGTGATTTTGCATATCATACGATAATATTAGGTTGCATATTAGATTACATTGCATGAAATGTGTGAATGTGTCAATGGCTTAGATTGAGTGAAAAATTTTTAATTTTGGACATAACCTATTAGATTGTGAATGATCATTAGCCTGCGGAATTAGTACATTAGGGGTCTTTAGGCAAATATACAACCTAATTAGGACTTAGTGTAAATTTAGCATCCTCTAGATTATCGCATTTTTTCGTAATTTAAGGCCTTTTAGCTTAAGTATCTTGATTAGTATTTTTCATGGAAACGAAAAGTGAAAAGCAACATGGTAGGTAAAAAAATTGTTTAATAAATCACTATTTCGCTAGCCTTTAGGTTATGAATAGAGCTAGTAGAAAGTTGAAAACATGATATAGCTAAGTAACCGGATCGACATGCATCACAAATGTGTGCCTTCGTGTAAAAAGGCTATGATGATGTTTTATCCAAGTTGTTAATAAATGACTTAGTTGAGTAGTCAGATCGATATTCATCACAAATGTTTGCTTATGAGTAAAAGGCTAAATTAAAAACCCACTGAACTTATAATAAACTTGATTTTTTATGGAATTATACTAAGGAATAGTTACAAAATCTAAAGGAATGAAAATTATTAATGTGTGTGTACAATTGAAAAGGGTAATTAAGTTAACATCTAGGGATTGATTTAGTTGGATATTTAGCTCAAAGCACTTAACAAACTATCTTGCTTGATAATGATTTTCCATAATTCGAATAGTTTTGTCTAAGGTTAAATTTGTTTCATAAAGATTAGAGCCATTGTCGCATTCTTACATTATGAGATTGTTGTGTTATGTAGGTGTCGTTGTTTTGTTTTCTTGAGGACAAGCAAACGTTTAAGTGTTGGGATGATGTTGATAGTTGTTTTTGCATAATGTTTTAGGGTTTAATTTGTTATGCATTTAGTGTTGAATTGAGTGTTGAGTATGCATTTATTAAATAGGTTATTTTGTGTATTTAAGTGTTTTTATGGTTAGAATTCTTGAGCTCAAATGGTATACTTTTTAGGTACTTTGATATGTGTGCTAGTGTTGCAAGGCAAGCAAGGAAGAGCAGTGAAGATTTAAAGAATTTCGGGCTTAAGGACATAGGCCACAATCGTGACATAGAAGGAAGAACCAAAAATAGCCAAGACACTATCATGCACATTAGGCCATGATCGTGACAAAGAGCATCAAGTCAGGCCACGATTGTGCACTTCAGGCCACGATCATGACATAAAGTTAAAGTGTCAGTGATGATCGTGACATGCAGGGAAACAATTGTGCCCTGCGTTGGGCTTACACGAAAACTCAATTTTTGGGTGATTTTTCAAACTATTTCAACCCCGAGTTTGACCTAGAGTTGCCACAGAACAAACAGAACGATAAAGAGTAGCTGCCGGAAGTCATTAGAGGAGAAAAGAGAGTTAATCAAATAGAGAGTTCCTGTAAAGAAATCCAAGAGCGAAATAAAGAGAGATCAAGCAAGGAGATACATTTGACATGAAGTACCTCTTGGAATAGGCAGTTCCCTGCAGTTACGACCACTGAGATCTATTCTAATAGTGTTCTCTATTTATGTTTTGATTTCATTATTGTATAAGATTTGAATATTGATTGGGATGAGTATTTTTTAGTGTTGATCTTTTGTCTAAACTCACCTTTGGGTATTTTAGTTCTTAAGATCAATGAAATTTATTTGACAGTGTTTATTTCGATTTAATTGTGACTCGATTTTGATTTTTAATAACTTAGCAATAAATTAAAAGGGTGAGTCGGTGAAAATCATTAATTTATGCTAACGAGAGCTAGGTAAATAAATAGGTAGAGAGTTGAATCAAATTGGTAGAGTCGAGTAACGAGAGATCGAGTATAGACTCCTGGTAGGTTTTTAGACAAATTTAAAACTAATTTAGGTTTAGGATTAATTGCAGATCAAGAGATTGTAATTTCCAGGCTTATCAATTAGGGTTAAGAATTATAACTCGGGAGAGAGTAGTTCACCCTACGATCGTCTGGGCCGGTTAAATCAAAATTTGCGTAATTGGAAAATATTCCTTAGTTTTGAATTGAATCCCCCTTTCTCTCACTTGGTTATTTCTAGGTTAGCTTTTAGATTATTTGTGTGGCTTGCTATTTGATTATTCTTGTAGCACTTTAATTTCTCAAATTTGATCATCAATTGAGTTATTTTCTGCATTAGTTATTTAATTAGGTA
>JAOSBN010002940.1:0-19312 GCA_027563595.1 Erythroxylum suave | reverse complement strand
CCACTGAATGTGTACGAAGTCGTTGTTTTTCCCATCAAAGGTGCCTAACGACCGTGCCGACGGGTTGTTTTGCCCACTGAAGGTGCACCAACATGTTGTTTTTTCCACCAAAGATTCCTAGTGACCTTGCCAATGTGCTATTTTGCCCACCAAAGGTGCCTAGCTAGCAACTGTGTCGACAGACTACTTTCCCCATTCAAGGAGCCCAACGAGCTATTTTTCCCACCAAAGGTGCCTAGCGGTTGTGCCAACGTATTGTTTTGCCCATCGAAGGTACACCAACGAGCTGTTTTCTCCACCGAAGGTTCCTAGCGACTGTGTTGACAGGCTTTTTTACCCACCAAAGATACACCAATGTGATGCTTTTTCCACCTAAGGTGCCTAGGGACCCTGCCAATGGGCTGTTTTACCTACCCAAGGCACAGCTACGTCCTGTTTTTTCCACCGAAGGTTCCTAGCAACCATGTTGATGGGTTATTTGGCCGACCAATGGTGCACCAACAAGTTGTTTTTCTGATTGAAGGTGCCTAGCAACTGAGCCGACTTGCTGTTTTGCCCACCCAACTGCACCAACGTACCGTTTTCCCCACCAAAGGTACCCAACAGGCTGTTTTTCCCACCTAAGGTGCCTAGCGACCATGCCAACGGGCTATTTTTCCATGGAGCGTGCACCAAGTTGCTGTTTCTCCACCAAAGGAGCCTAGCGATCGTGCCTATGGGTTGTTTTGCCTACCGAAGGTACCTAGTGACCATGCCAAGGGGCTTTTTTTCCCATCGATGGTGCACCAATGTGTTGTTTTGCCTGCCGAATGTGTCCAATGGGCTGTTTTACCCACCGAAGGTGCACCAATGTGGTCGTTTCGCTACCAAAGGGGCCTAGCGACCCTGCCGACGGGCTGTTTTGCCTACCAAAGGTGACGAACGTGCTATTTTTTCTGCCGATGGTGCCTAGGGACCATGCCGACGGGCTATTTTGCCCACCAATGGTTCACCAATGGGCTGTTTTCCTACCGAAGGTGCCTAGCGACCTTATCGACGGCCTGTTTTCCCCACCGAAGGTGCACCAATGTTCTGTTATTTCCACCAAAGGTGCCTAGCGACCCTGCCGACAGGCTGTTTTGCCCACCACAGGTGCCTAGCGACCATGGAGACGGGTTGTTTTGCCCATCAAAGGTGCACCAACTGGTTGTTTTCCCACCAAATGTTGCTAGTAACCATGCCGATAGGCTATTTTGCCCACCGAAGGTACAACAACGTGTTGTTTTTCCCACTGAAGGAGCCTAGTGATCCTGCCAATGGGATGTTTTGCCCACTGAAGGTGCACCAATATGTTGTGTTGCCCACCGGAGGTGCGCAACGAGCTTTTCTTCTCATCGAAGGTGCCTAGCGACCGTGCCAAGGGGCTTTTTTCCCATCGAAGGTGCAACAATGTGTCGTTTTGCCCACCGAAGGTGTCCAATAGGCTGTTTCGCCCACCGAGGGTGCACCAACGGGCTGTTTTTGCTACCAAAGGGGCCTAGCAACCCTGCGATGGGCTTTTTGCCCAGCAAAGGTGACGAACGTGTTATTTTTTCCACCGTTGGTTCCTAGTGTCCATGTTGACCGGTTGTTTTCCCCACCAAAGGTGCACCAATGGGCTATTTTTCCCACCGAAGGTGGCTAATGATTGTGCCAAAGGGTTGTTTTTCCCACCGAAGGTACACCAACGTGTTGTTTTTCCTATCGAAGGTGCCTAGTGATCATGCCGAAGGGATGTTTTACACACTAAAGGTGCATCAACGTGTTGTGTTACCCACCAAAGGTATGCAACGGGTTGTTTTTCTCACCAACGTTGCCTAGCAACTGTGCCAACGGGCTGTTTTGCCCACCGAAGGTGCACCAATGGGTTATTTTCCCATCGAAGGTGCCTAGTGGCCGTGCCAACGAACTTTTTTTCCCACCAAAGGGACACCAACGTGCTATTTTTCCCACTGCAGGTGCCTGGTGACTGTGCCAAAGAGATGTGTTGCCCACCGAAGGTGCAGCAACGTGTTCTTTTCCCCACCAAAGATGCGCAATGGGCTGTTTGTCCCACTGGAGATGCCTATCGACCATGCAAATGGGCTGTTTTGCCCACCGAAGCTGCACTAACGAGCTATTTTTCCAACCGAAGGTGCCTAGTGACTGTGCTAACAGGTTGTTTTGCCCATCGAAGGTGAACCAACGTGTTGTTTTTCCTACCAAAGATGCCTAGTGATTGTACGAACGTGTTGTTTTGTTCACCAAAGGTGCCCCAACGTGCTATTTTTCCCACCGAAGTTGACCCACGTGCTGTTTTTTCCACCGAAGGTGCCTAACAACCAGGCCAAAGGGCTGTTTTGTCGCCGAATGTGCACAAGGTGCTATTTTTCCCACCAAAGGTGCCTAGCGACCATGCCTATGAGCTGTTTTGCCCACCGAAGGTGCCTCGCGATCGTACAAAGGAGTCTTTTTCCCACTGAAGGTGCACCAACATGCTGTTTTATCCACTGAAGGTGCCCAGTGGGCTATTTTTCCCACCGAAGGTGCATTAACTTGTTGCTTTTCCCATCGAAGATGCCCAGCGATCATGCCGACGGGTTGTTTTGTTCACTCAAGGTGCACCAAAGTGCTAGTTTCCCACCGAAGGAGCCTAGCAACCCTACCGATGGGCTGTTTTGCCCTTCAAAAGTCCACCAACTTGTAGTTTTTCCCACCAAAGGTGCCTAAAGACCGTGCCGACTGGTAGTTTTGCCCACCAAAGGTACTTAATGACCATATCGAGGTGCTTTTTTCCCACCAAAGGTGCACCAACGCGCTATCTTGCCCACCGAAGGTGGCTCAATGGGTTGTTTTGCCCATCGAAGGTGCACCAATGTGCTGTTTTGCCCTATCGACCGTACCAACTGGTTGTTTTGCATACCAAAGATGCACCAACGAGCTGTTTTCCCCATCGAAGGTGCCTAGTGACTATGCCGATGAGCTATTTTGCCCACCCAAGGTACACCAATATGCTATTTTTCCCACCTTAGGTGCCTAGTGACTATGCCGAAGAGATGTTTTGCCCATCGAAGGTGCACCAACATGTTCTTTCGCCCACCAAAGGTGCGCAACGGGCTGTTTGCCCCACTGGAGATGCCTATCGATCCTGCAGACGGGCTGTTTTGCCCACCGAAGCTGCACTAACGAGTTTTTTTTCCACTGAAGGTGCCTAGTGACCGTGCTGACCGGCTGTTTTGCCCGCCGAAGGTGAACCAACGTGTTGTTTCTCCTACCGAAGGTGCCTAGAGACTATACCAATGTGTTATTTTTCCCACCAAAGGTGCCCCAACGTGCTATTTTTCCCACTGGAGTTGCCCCACGTGCTGTTTTTTTCCGCCGAAGGTGCCTAGCGATTATGCAAAAGGGCTATTTCGCCACCGAATGTGCACCAAGGTGCTATTTTTCCCACCTAAGGTGCCTAGCGACGATGCCAACAAACTGCTTTGCTTACCGAAGGTGCCTAGCGACCGTGTCAGGGAGCCTTTTTCCCACCGAAGGTGTACCAACATGCTGTTTTACCCGTCGAAGGTGCCCAATGGGTTGTTTCGCCCACCGAAGGTGCACCAATGAGCCATTTTTCCCATCGAAGGGGCTTAGCGACCCTACCAATAGCTTGTTTTACACACCAAAGGTGACGAACGTGCTATTTCTTCCACCGAAGGTGCCTAGCGATTGTGTCGGCGGGCTATTTTGTCCATTGAATTTTCGCCAACGGGATAATTTTCCCACCGAAGGTACCTACTGATAGTGCCGACGAGCTATTTTACCTACCAAAGGTGCACCAATGTATTGGTTTTTCCACAAAAGGTGCCTAGCGACCCTACTTACGAGTTATTTTTCCCACTGAAGGTGCACCAACAGGCTGATTTCCCCACCGAAGGTGCCTACCAATAGTGCCAACGGGCTGGTTTGCCCACCGAAGGTACACCAACGTGCTATTTTTCCCATCAAAGGTGCCTAGTGATTGTGCCAATGGGTTGTTTTGCCCACTGAAGGTACATCAATGGTCCATTTTTCCCACCGATGGTACCTAGTGATCGTGCCAAAGGGATGTTTTACATACCCAAGGTTCACCAACGTGTTGTCTTGCCAACTCATGGTGTGCAACGAGCTATTTTCCCACTGAAGATGCTTAGAAATCACGCCGATGGGCTGTTTTCCCACTAAAGGTGCACTAACAAGCTATTTTTCCCACCGAAGGTGCCTAAAGACCATAACGACGTGTCGTTTTTCACACCAAAGGTGCCCAACGGGCTGTTTTTCCACCAAAGGTGCCTAGCGACCGTACCAAAGGGTTTTTTGCCACCGTATATGCACCAAGGTGCTATTTTTCCCACCAAAAGTGCCTAGCGACCATGCTTAGGGGCTGTTTTTCCTGCCTAGGGTGCCCAATGGGCTGCTTTACCCACCAAAGGTGCACCAACGTGCTGTTTTTCTCACAGAAGGGGGCTTGTGACCATCCCAACAGGCTGTTTTGCCCACCAAAGGTGCAGCAACGTGTTGTTTTTCCCATCGAAGGTGCCTAGAGACCATGCCAACAGGCTTTTTTGCCCACCGAAGGTGCACCAACATGTTGTTTTTTCCACCAAAGGTTCCTAGTGACCTTGCCAACCTGCTGTTTTGCCCACCAAAGGTGCCTAGCGACTGTGTCCGCGGGCTGCTTTCCCTACTCAAGGATCCCAACGGGCTATTTTTCTCGCCAAAGGTGCCTAACAACTTTGCCAACGTGCTGTTTTTCCCATCGAAGGTGAGCCAATGAGCTGTTCTTCCACCGAAGGTTCCTAGCGACCGTATTGATGGGCTTTTTTTCCCACCAAAAGTGCACCAACATGATGTTTTTTCCATCGAACGTGCGTAGGGACCCTGCCAACGGGCTATTTTACCCACCAAAGGTGCAACAATATACTGTTTTTTCCACTAAAGGTGCCTAGCGACCGTGCTGATGAGCTGTTTTGCTGACCAAAGGTGCACCAACAAGTTGTTTTTTCGACTGAAGGCACCTAGTGACTGAGCCGACTTGCTATTTTGCCCACCCAATTTGCACCAACGTGTTGTTTTTCCCACCAAAGGTGCCCAACGAGATGTTTTTCCCACCTAAGGTGCCTAACTGCTGTGCCAAAGGGCTATTTTTCCATGGAACATGCACCAAGTCGCTGTTTTTTCCACAAAAGATGCCTAGCGACCGTGCCGATGGGCTGTTTTTCCTATCAAAGGTTCCTAGCGACTGTGCCAAGGGGTTGTTTTTCCCATTGAAGGTGCACCAATGTGTTGTTTTGCCCGCCAAAGGTGTCCAACGGGTTGTTTTGCCCACCAAAGGTGCACCAACGTGCTGTTTTTGCTACAAAAGGGGCTTAGCGACCCTACCAACAGGCTGTTTTGCCCACCGAAGGCTACAAATGTACTATTTTTTCCATCGATGGTGCCTAGCGATCGTACCGACAAGCTGTTTTATCCACCAATGGTTCACCAACGGGCTGTTTTTCCCATCGAAGATGCCTAGCGACTGCGTCGATGGGTTATTTTTCCCACCGAAGGTGCACCAATGTGCTGTTTTTTCCACTGAATGTGCCCAACGACCGTGCCGACGGGCTGTTTTCCCACCAAAGGCCCTTGCGACCATGACGACGAGTTGTTTTACCCATCAAAGGTGCACCAATGGGCTATTTTTTCCACCAAATGTGGCTAGTTACCATGCCGATGGGCTATTTTGCCCACCGAAGGTACACCAACGTGCTGTTTTTCCCACTGATGGTGCTAAGTGATCTTGCCGATGGGATGTTTTTCCCACTGAAGGTGCACCAACGTGTTGTGTTGCCCACTGGAGGTGCACAACGGACTTTTTTTCTCATCAAAGGTGCCTAGCGATCGTGCGAACGGGTTGTTTTGCGCACCAAAGGTGCACCAACGAGCTGTTTTCCAACCAAAGGTGGCTAGTGACTGTTCCGATGGGTTGTTTTGTCCATTGAAGGTGCACCAACGTGTTTTTTTTCCCACCGAAGGTGCGCAACGGGCTATTTATCCCATCGAAGGTGCTTATCGATTGCAAAAATGGGTTTTTTTGCCCACTGAATGTGCACTAACGAGTTGTTTTCCCTACTGAAGGTGCCTAGTGACCATGCCGATGGACTGTTTTGCCTACTGAAGGTGAACCAATGTGCTTTTTTTCCCACCAAAGGTGCCCCAAGTGCTGTTTTTCCCGCCAAAGTTACCCCACGGTCTATTTTTTCCACCGAAGGTGCCTAACGACCGTGCCTAAGGGCTATTTTGCCCCTGAAGGTATACCAACGTGTTGTTTTTCCCACTGCAGGTGCCTAGTGACTTTGCTGAAGAGATGTTTTTCCCACTAAAGGTGCACCAACGTGTTTTCTTGCCAACCGAAGGTGCCTATCAATTGTGCAAACGAGCTATTTTGCCCATCGAAGGTGTACCAATGTGCTGTTTTTCCCACCAGAGGGGCCTAGCGACCCTAGCAACGGGTTGTTTTACCCCCTGAAGGTGAGGAACGTGCTATTTTTTCCACTGAAGATGCCTAGCGATCGTGTGGACGAGCTATTTTGTCCACTGAAGGTTCACCAACGGGATAATTTTCCCACCGAAGATGCGTATCGATGGTGCCGACGGGTTGGTTTTCCCACTGAAGGTGCACCAATGTGCTATTTTTTCTATCGAACGTGCCTAGTGACCTTGTTTACGGGTTGTTTTACCCACCGAAGGTGCACCGATGGGCTGATTTTCCCATCGAAGGTGCCTACAGACAGTGCCGATAGGTAGTTTTTCCCACCGAAGGTGCCACAACGTGCTATTTTTCCCACCAAATTTGCCTCACATGCTATTTTTTCCACCGAAGGTGCCTAGCGACCATGCCAAAGGGCAATTTTTCCACCAAAGGTGCACCAAGGTGTTGTTTTTCCCACCAAAGGTGCCTAGGGATCATGCCAAGGTGTTGTTTTGCCCACCGAAGGTGCCTAGCGACCGTGCTGAGGGGCCTTTTTCTCACCGAAGGTGCACCAACATGCTGTTTTATCGTCGAAGGTGCCCAATGAGCTGTTTTTCCCACCGAAGATACACCAACGTGCTATTTTTCCCACCAAAGGGGCCTAGTGTCCCTACCAACCGGTTGTTTTACCCACCAAAGGTGACGAATGTGCCGTTTTCTCCAGTAAAGGTGCCTAGCGATAGTGTCGATGAGCTGTTTTGTCCACTGAAGGTTCACCAACGAGATAATTTTCCCACCGAAGGTGCCTACCGACAGTGCTGACAAGCTATTTTGCCCCTCGAAGCTGCCCATCGGGCTATTTTTCCCACCGAAGGTGCACCAACGTGTTGTTTTTCCCATCAAAGGTGCCTAGGGACCGTGCCAATGGGTTGTTTTGCCCACTCAAGGTGCACCAAAGTGTTGGTTTTCCTGCCGAAGGTGCCTAGCGACCCTGCCGATAGGCTATTTTCCCATCAAAATTCCACCAACGTGCAGTTTTTCCCACCAATGGTGCCTAGCGACGGTGCCGACGTGCAGTTTTGCCCACCAAAGGTTCTTAGCGACCATGCAAAGGGGATTTTTTCCAGCCAAAGGTGCACCAACGCGCTATCTTGCCCACCGAAGATGCCCAATGGGTTGTTTTGCCCACTGAAGGTGCACCAACCTGCTGTTTTTCCCACCGAAGGGGCCTAGCGACCCTGCCAATGTGGTGTTTTGCCCACCAAAGGTGACGAACGTGATGTTTTTTACATTGAAGGTGCCTAGCGACCGTGTCAATGGGCTATTTTTTCCACCGAAGGTTTAGGAAAGGGCTGATTTTCACACTGAAGGTGCCTACCGACAGTGGCGATGGGTTGTTTTTCCCACCAAAGGTGCACCAATGTGTTGTTTTTTTCACCAAAGGTGCCTAGCGACCCTAATTACGGGCTATTTTGCCCACCAAAGGTGCACCAATAGGTTATTTTTCCCACCGGAGGTGGCTAGTGACCGTGCCGACGGGCTTTTTTTCCCACCGAAGGCACACCAACATGCTATTTTTCCCACCAAAGGTGCCTACCAACCATGCTGACCGACTGTTTTGCCCACTGAAGGTACACTAACTTGTTGTTTTTCCTACCGAAGGTGCCTAGTGATGGTGCTGAAGAGATGTTTTACCCACTGAAGGTCCACCAACGTGTTGTGTTGCCTACTGAAGGTGCACAATGGACTGTTTTTCCCACTGAAGATGCCTACCAACCGTGCCAACAGGCTGTTTTTCCCACCAAAGGTACACTAACGAGCTGTTTTTCCCACCGAAGGTGCCTAGCGACCTTGATGACGAGTTGTTTTGCTCACCGAAGTTGATCCATGTTGTTTTTCCCTCCGAAGGTGCCTAGAGACCATACCGACATGCTATTTTTCCCACTGAAGGTGCCCTAATGTGTTGTTTTTCCTACCAAAGGTGCCCAACGGGCTGTTTTTACCACCGAAGGTGCCTAGTGACTGTGCCGATGGGATGTTTGGCCAACCAAAGGTGCAACAATAGGTTGTTTTTCCTAGCGACCATGCTGACGGGTAGTTTTTCCCTTCAAAGGTGCGCCAACGAACTGTTTTTCCCACCAAAGGTGCCTAGCTACTGTGACGATGGGCTGTTTTGCCCACCAAAGGTGCCTATCGACAGTGCTGGGGGGCTATTTTTCCTGTCGAAGGTGCCCAATGGGCTATTTTGCCCACCGAAGGTGCACCAACGTGTTGTTTTTCCTACCGAAGGGGCCTAGCAACCATCCCATCGGGCTATTCTTCCCACCAAAGGTGCACCAGTGAGTTGTTTTTCCCACCGAAGGTGCCTAGTGACTGTGCTGACGGGCTATTTTGCCCATCAAAGGTGCACCAATGGGATTATTTTCCCACTGAAGGTGCCTACCAATAGTGCCAATGTGTTGTTTTTCCCACAGAAGGGGCCTAGTGACCATCCCGATGAACCGTTTTGCCCACCAAAGGTGTAGCAACAGGTTGTTCTTCCATCGAAGGTGCCTAGCGACCGTGCCTACGGGTTGTTTTGCCCACCAAAGGTGCACGAACTTGTTGTTTTTTCCACGAAAGGTTTGTAGTGACCCTACCGACATGCTGTTTTGCCCAATAGGTGTTTTCCCCACCTAAGTTACCTAGCGACTGTATCAAATGGCTATTTTGCCACCGAATGCACACCATGACGTTGTTTTTCCCATAAAAGGTGCCTAGCGACCATGCCGATGTTTTTCCCATAAAAGGTGCCCAATGTGCTATTTTACCCACCGAAGGTGCATCAACGTGTTGTTTTTCCCACGAAAGGGGCCTAGCGACCCTATCGATGAGCTATTTTGCCTAACGAAGATGACGAACGTGCCGTTTTTTCGATCGAAGGTGCCTAGCAACCATGCCAATGGGCTATTTTGTCCATCGAAGGTTCATCAATGTGTTGCTTTTCCCATCCAAGGTACCTAGCAATTGTGTTGACGGGCTGTTTTTCGATCTACCAAAGCTGCACCAACATCCTGTTTTTTCCATCGGAGGTGCGACCCTGTCGATGGGCTATTTTGCCCAACAAGTTATTTTTCCCACCGAAAGTGCCTAGCGACCATGCCAAAGGGCTGTTTTGCCCACCAAAGGTTCACCAATGCATTGTTTTTCCCACCGAACATGGCTAGTGACGTGCCAACGGGCTATTTTTCCAACTGAAGGTGCTTAGCGACCGTGTCAACTGGCTAGTTTTCCCACCAAAGTTGCACCAAGTTGATGTTTTCTTCATCGAAGGTGCCTGGCGACGCTACCAACGGGCTATTTTGCCTACTGAAGGTGCACCAACGGACTGTTTTTCCCACCGAAGGTGGTTACTGATCATGCTAACAGGTTGTTTTACCCACTGAAGGTACATCAACGTGATGTTTTTCCCACTGAAGGTGCCTAGTGACCGTGCTGAAGGGATGTTTTGCCCACCAAAGGTGCACCAACGTGATCCACTGAAGGTGCCTAGGGACCCTACCAATGGGCTATTATGCCCACCAAAGGAACAACAACATGCTGTTTTTTCCACCTAAGGTGCCTAGAGACGTTGTCAATAGGCTATTTTGCCGACTAAAGGTGCACCAATAGGCTTATTTTCCCACTAAAGGTACCTAGCGACCATGCCGATGTGCTATTTTACCCACTCAAGCTGCACCAATGTGCTGTTTTTCCCACCAAAGGTGGCCAACAGGCTTTTTTTCCCACCTAAGGTGCCTAGAAACCGTGGCAAAGGGCTATTTTTCCACCGAATGTGCACCAAGTCGCTATTTTTCCCACCAAAGTTGCCTAACGACCATACCGATGGGTTGTTTCACCTACCGATTGTGCCTAGCAACCGTGCCAAGAGGCTGTTTTTCCCATCGAATGTGCACCAACATGTTATTTTCTCCACCGAAGGTGTCCAATGGGCTATTTTGCCTTCTGAAGGTGCACCAGCATGCTGTTTTTCCTACCAAAGGGGTTTAGCGACCCTGCGACGGGTTGTTTTGCCCACCGAAGGTGACGAACATGCTTTTTTTCCCACCGATGGTGCCTAGTGACCATGTTGATCGATTGTTTTGCCTACCTAAGGTGCACCAACAGGCTGTTTTGCCCACCAAAGGTTCCTAGCGACAATGGAAATGGGTTGTTTTGCCCACCGAAGTTGCACCAATGGGTTGTTTTTCCCACTGAAGGTGCCTAGTGACCGTGCTGACGGGTTGTTTTGCCCAACGAACGTACACCAACGTGCTGTTTTTCCCACCGCAGGAGCCTAGTGATCGTGTTGAAGGGATGTTTTGCCCACCAAAGGTGCACCAACGTGATGTGTTGCCCACCGAAGGTGCACAATGGGTTGTTTTTCTAACCAGAGGTGCCTAGTGATCGTGCCAACGAGTTGTTTTTCCCACCAAAGGTGTACCAACGGGCTATTTTTCCAACCGAAGGTGGCTAGTGACCGTGCCGACAGGTTGTTTTACCCACCGAAGGTGCACCAACGTGTTGTTTTTCCTACCGCAGGTGCCTAGTAACTGTGCCGAAGAGATGTTTTGCCCACCAAATGTGAATCAACATGTTTTTTTTCCCACCGAAGGTGCGCAACGGACTGTTTGTCCCACCAAAGGTGCCTATCGATTATGCAAACGGGTTGTTTTGCTCGCCAAAGGTGCACTAATGAGCTATTTTTCCCACCGAAGACGCCTAGTTACTGTGCCAATGGGCTGTTTTGCCCACGAAAGGCGAACCAACGTGCTGTTTTTCCCAACGACGGTACCTGGAGAATGTACCAACGTGCTTTTTTGCCCATCAAAGGTGCCCCAAAATGCTGTTTTTCCTACCGAACTTACCCCATAGGCTATTTTTTCCACCAAAGGTTCCTAGTGACCATGCCAAAGGGCTATTTTGCCGCCAAAGATAAACCAATGTGCTGTTTTTCCAACTGCAAGTGCCTAGTCACTGTGCCGAAGAGATGTTTTGCCCACTGAAGGTTCACTGACGTGTTTTTTTTCCCACCAAAGATGTCTATCGATTGTGCAAATGGGCTATTTTGCCCACCGAAGGTTCGCCAATGTGTTGTTTTTCCCACCAAAAGGGCCCAGCGATTGGTAGGATTTTATCCACTGAAGGTGACAAACGTGATGTTTTTTCCACTGAAGGTGCCTAGCGACCATTGGGACGGGCTATTTTGTCCATTGAAGGTTCACCAATGGGATAATTTTCCCACCGAAGGTGCCTACCGATAGTGTCGACAAGATGTTTTTCCCATCGAAGGTGCACCAAAGTGCTATTTTTTCCACCAAAGGTGCCTAACGACCTTACTTACGGGTTTTTTTGCCCACCAAAGGTGCACCAATAGGCTGATTTTGCCATCGAATTTGCCTACCAACAGTGCCGACGAGTTATTTTTCCCACCGAAGGTACACCAACTTGCTACTTTTCCACTGAAGGTGCCTAGGACCATGCCGATAGGCTATTTTATCCACCAATGGTGCACCAACGTGCTGTTTTTCCTGCTGAAGGTGCCCAACGGGCTGTTTTCCCACCTAAATTTGCTAATGACCATGTCAAACGACTATTTTTCCACCGAATGCGCACCAAGATGCTATTTTTCCCACCAACGGTGCCTAGCAACCGTGCCGATGGGCTATTTTGGCCATTGAAGGTGCCTAGCAACCGTGTCGAGGGACTCTTTTTCCCATCAAAGGTGCACGAAAGTGCTGTTTTGCCCGCCAAAGGTGCCCAATGGGCTGTTTTGCCCATCTAAGGTGCATCAACGTGTTGTTTTGCCCATGAAAGGGGCCTAACGACCTTGCCGACGGGCTGTTTTGTCCAATGAAGATGACGAACGTGTTGTTTTTTTCCACCGAAGGTGGCTAGTGACGTGCCAATGGGCTATTTTTCCCTCCAAATGTGCCTAGCGACCGTGTCAACTGGCTATTTTTCCCACCAAAAGTGCACCGTGTTGTTTTTCCCACCAAAGGTGTCTAGTGATCATGCCGAAGGGATGTTTTCCCCACCGAAGGTGCGCAACGGGCTATTTTTCTCACCAAAGGTACCTAGCGACCATACCAAGGGTTCTTTTGCCCACCGAAGGTGCACCAATGGGTTGTTTTTCCCACCAAAGGTGGCTAATGACCGTGCTGACAAGCTATTTTTCCCACCGAAGGTACAACAACGTGCTATTTTTCCCGCCGCAGGTGCCTAGTGACTGTGCTGAAGAGATGTTTTGCCCACCAAAGGTGCACCAACGCGTTGTTTTGCCTACTGAAGGTGTGCAACAGACTGTTTATCCTACTGAAGGTGCCTATCGATTGTGCAAACGAGCTATTTTACCCACCGAAGGTGTACTAATGAGCTGTTTTTCCTACCGAATGTGCCTAGTGACTGTTCTGACGACCTATTTTGCCAATCAAAGGTGAACCAACGTGATGTTTTTCCTACTGAAGGCGCCTAGAGACTGTACTAACATGCTGTTTTTCCTACCAAAAGTGCAAGGTGCCCCAACGTGTTGTTTTCCCCACCGAAATTGTCCCACGGGCTATTTTTTCCACCAAAGGTGCCTAGTGACCATGCCAAAGGGCTATTTTTCCACCAAATGCGCACCAAGGTGTTGTTTTTCCCACCAAAGGTGCCTAACGACCATGCCAACAAGCTGTTTTTCCTACCGAAGGTGCACTTGCCTACCGAAGGTGCCCAATAGGTTGTTTTGCCTAACGAAGGTGCACCAACGTGCTATTTTTTCCATCAAAGGTGCCGAGCAACCGTGCTGACGAGCTATTTCACCTATCGAAGGTGCACCAACGGGCTATTTTTCCCACCTAAAGTGGTTAGTGACCATGCCGACAAGCTGTTTTGCCCACCGAAAGTACATCAACATGCTGTTTTTCCCACCAAAGGTGCCTAGTGACCGTGCCGAAGGGATGTTTTGCCCATCGAAGGTGCACCAATGTGTTTTGTTGCCCACCGAAGGTGCATAACGGGTTGTTTTTCCCACTGGAAGTGCCTAGAGACCGTGCCAATGAGTTGTTTTGCCCACCGAAGGTGCACTAACGAGCTGTTTTTCTTACCAAAGGTGACTAGCGAACATGCCGATGGACTGTTTTGCCCATCGAAGGTGAACCAACTTGCTTGTTTCTCTACCGAAGGTGCCTAGCAACTATACTGACGTGCTGTTTTGCCCACCGAAGGTGCCCTAACTTGCTATTTTTCCTAGTAAAGGTGCCCAACAGGTTGTTTTTTCCATCGAAGGTGCCTAGCGACTGTGTCAAAGGGCTATTTTGCCACCGAACATGCACCAAGGCGCTATTTTTCCCACCAAAGGTGCCTGGCGATGATACTGAGGGGCTATTTTGCCCACCAAAGGTGCCTAGCGACCGTGCTAAAGGGCTGTTTTTCCCACCGAAGGTGCACAAACGTGTTGTTTTACGCGTTGAAGATGCCCAATGGGATGTTTTGCCTACGAAAGGTGCATCAACGTGTTGTTTTTCCCACCAAAGGGGCCTAGCGACCCTGTTGATGGGCTGTTTAACCCATTGAAGGTGACGAATGTGTTATTTTTTTCCACCGAAGGTGCCTAACGACCGTGCTGACGAGCTGTTTTGCCCACCAAAGGTGACGAACGTGTTGTTTTTTCCACAGAACGTGCCTAGCGACCGTGCCAACGGGCTGTTTTGCCCATCAAAGGTGCACCAACAGGCTGTTTTTCCCACAAAAGGTGCCTAGCGACCATCCCAATGGGCTATTTTACCCATCGAAGGTGTGCCAACGTGCTGTTTTTTCCACCGAAGGTGCCTAGCGACTATGTTGACGGGCTATTTTGCCTACCGAAGGTGCACCAACGGGCTGTTTTTGCCACCGGAGATGCCTAGTGACCATGTCAACGGGCAGTTTTTCCCACCGAAGGTGCCTAGCGACTGTGGCGATGGGTTGTTTTTCCTACCAAAGTGTAGCAATGGACTATTTTTCCCATTGAAGGTGGCTAGTGACCATGCCGACGGGCTGTTTTGCGTACCGAAGGTACACCAACGTGCTGTGTTTCCCTCTGAAAGTGCCTAGTGATCATGTCGAAGGGATGTTTTGCCTACCGAAGGTGCATCAACGTGTTGTGTTGCCCACCAAATGTGCATAACGAGATGTTTTTCCCATCTAAGAGGCCTAGCAACCATGCCAACGAGCTGTTTTGCCCACCGAAGGTGCACTAATGAGCTGTTTTTCCTACCAAAGGTGCCTAGCGACCGTGCCAACGGGCTATTTTGCCCACCGAAGGTGAACCAATGGGCTGCTTGTCCCACCGAAGATGCCTGGCAACCATGCCAACGGGCTACTTTACCCATCGAAGGTGCACCAACATGCTATTTTTTTGCACCAAAGTTGCCTAGCTTACTGACGAGCTGTTTAGCCCACTAAATTTACCTAGCGACTATGTCGATAGGCTGTTTTGGCCACCCTAGGAGCCCAACGGGCTGTTTTTCCCACCAAAGGTGCCTAAAGACTATTTGCCATTGTGCTTTTTTGCCTACCAGAGGTACACCAATGAGCTATTTTTCCTATCAAAGGTTCCTAGCAACAATACCAACAGGCTATTTTGCCCACCGAAGGTGCACCAACGTGCTATTATTTCCACCGAACGTGCCTAGCGACCCTGCCAATGGGCTTTCTTTCCCACTAAAGGTGCAGTAATGTGTTGTTTTTTCCACCAAAGGTGCTTAGCGACCGCGTCGATGGGCTTTTTTGCCCACCAAAGGTGCACCAACGGGCTATTTTCTAATCGAAGGTGCCTAGCGACCGTACCGACGGGCTGTTTTGCCCATCGATGGTGCACCAACGTGCCATTTTTCCCACCCAAGGTGCCTAGTGACCATGGCAAAGGGTTGTTTTTCCTACCAAAGGTGCACCAATGTGTTTTTTTGCCCGCTGAAGGTGCCCAACGAGCTATTTTCACACCAAAGGTGCCTAGCGACTGTGCCAGTGGGCTGTTTTGCCCACCAAAGATGCACTAGTGGGCTATTTATCCCACCAAAGGTACTTAGCGACCATGCCGATCAGCTTTTTTTCCTACCAAAGGTGCACCAACGTGTTGTTTTGCCCACAGAAGGAGTCCAATGGGCTATTTTCCCACTGAAGGTACCTAGTGACCATGCCGATAGGCTGTTTTGCCCACCGAAGGTGCACCAACGTGTTGTTTTTTGCCACCGAAGGTGCCTAGTGACCGCGTCGACATCAGAAGAAGCTTGTGTGCCTCTCCTAGTGTTGGGGCCTTCATCCTTGGATTGCACATCTTCATCTTCTTCATGGAACGTCCTTCAAAGACCTTTGGAGTTTTACATGGATTGGATGTCATCTAACCTAGCATTCATCCTCCAGAATTGATCTTGCTCAGCCTTCATAAAGACGTTGAGATCTTGTTCATATGATCCATCTTCTTGAGACATGTTTATGAACTGCAAAATGTTAGTGAATAATTAAAAAAACAATATGGACCTCACCACTTAACCTCACATGTATACACTCAAAAAATGTCAAAAAGAATATTATTTCACCGAAAATTTGACTTTTTCTATAATGAAAACACTCTTGCCTTTGACCACTCAACTTGCTTTCTATAGTATCCTTATTCAAAACAAGACACAATCAAATAGAAGCAATCAAACCAAGTGGCAACCGAGACTAGAATCCCAAAATAAAATTCTCAAAGAATCCAAAAGGAGAAATAGGTTGTGGAAATAAAGAAGAAGTAAAGGAGAAGAATACGCAAAAGGAAAGAAAAATGATGGGAAAGTGGAGAAACTTGGAAACCAAGTAAAGGAAAAAACAATATAAGAAATGAATTAAGGCAGTGGTTACCTCAAGGAAAGTTGCAAACTTGAAACAAAAGAAAGATGAATGAGGCAAGAAATAAAATAGGAAACTAAAGGCAAAACAGGAAAGTAATTGAAATAAGAAAGTGAAGCAAATAGGAAAGTAAACAATCTCCAAGCAATGTAAATTAGGAAAGTACTCCACTCCTTTAGAAATTGCAGCACATATAATTTGACTATTTTCTTCTTCTTTTTTTGACGAATTTCTCTTTTTGTTTTACTTCAACTTCTTTTTTATATATAATTTGAAGTTCACAAAAATAAATATGGAAAAAAAATGCAAAGGAATTTTCAGAAGCTAGATGCTCTTAAATTTCGAGTTAGTGTAACTTGTTCTAAAAAGCTTGGATTTGAATGATTCCAAAGTGAGGAGAAAACTTAAAGAAACATCTATTACTCTGCTAAAAACTCAAACAAAAAGTGAATGAAATAGTGGATGAAAAATAGATAGACAAGAAGAATGAAAATAAATAACAAAAGTATAGTTA
This sequence comes from Erythroxylum suave, assembly GCA_027563595.1. Lineage (NCBI taxonomy): Eukaryota > Viridiplantae > Streptophyta > Magnoliopsida > Malpighiales > Erythroxylaceae > Erythroxylum > Erythroxylum suave. The sequence goes on along the minus strand of JAOSBN010002940.1, from coordinate 2,453 downwards.
TTTGAAATCTAGCAACCAAAACACTCTGATACCAAATGACAGGAGACCCAATAGGAACTAGTCCTAGAGAACCTTCAATAAGATGAAACTAAGCCTGAGAACGATGAGAATCAATCACACACGAAAGCTCAAGAAACAAAATTGAAAAGACAGAAATAAAACATAAAGAGAAAAGGGGTTAGAAGAATGTTGGTTAATCAAAAGAACCCCAAGAGAACTTACCTCTTAGAACCCTAGCAAGAATGTTGGTCAATGGAAAGAATCCTAAGAGAATTTGTCTCTTAGAACTCTAACCTCGGGACACCACAAAGTTAAGTATTCTCAAAGAATGCAAAGAAAGTAAGAATGCTCCTAATAATACTCAATAGTATTTGTAAAATGAAAATCCCCTTCCAAAGTATATAGAGGGTGCCTATTTATAGGAAAATTTCCTAACTTAATGTCCTAAAGAAGAAACTAAATAAAAGTAAACAAATAAATCCCTAAAACAAAACAAAATAAACTTAGAAAGGTGTTGATTAGATGACCTTCTTTTAAGGAAAACAAAAAGGAAACTAATTAAAACATGATTTGATCATATTGGACCTTATAGATCACATCCTTCTCCTTATTTTTAAGTGGAAAATGGTTGTCACATGGTATTTTAAGTGAGTTCCCCCAGTTGGACTCCATGTGGGCCTTTGGACAATTCATGTTGGGCTTTAAGGAGTAACACAATGTCTCTTGGACCTCTATGAGATGAAATTGAGTAAAACAATGCCTCTTGGACCTCTATAAGATGAAATCTGACTTAACAAGATGGGTTCTATCTCTTAAAGGTCTTGGATCAAACAATTCAAGGCTTGCTTAATTGCTTTGGCCATAGCTCCTATCATTGGTCCTCCAACATCTTGTAATGGATCTTTACGAACATTAGACTTGAATGTTGGGCCTTTGATATGGGAATTTCGTTCAGCCCTTTGCCTTCCACATTTATAATTCAAATTTGATCCAATTTTACCTCCTAAGCCTCCTTTTGCAAGCTCATGTCGATGCAAGTCATATCCTACGCTACCCTGAGGTGAATCATAGCATGTATGCTTCTCTTCTTATCTTTCATATGACCATGGCTCTCCATCAATTTGCTCAAGGAATCCATTAGTTACTTTATAGAATTAACATCAACTTTCTATAAGAGCAATAACTCATCTCCATAAGAGCATTTAAAGATCTCATCTAACTCATTGATTTGGAGCATTTACTTTTCACCTATAAAGTCTTAGTTAAACTTAAGAAACGTTATGGCTAAAAATGGTTTATGCTCTTATATTAATGGAAAGGACAAGATTTTCCATAAACTAGCCTAAATGATGCAATGCAAGGCATAAAAATTTCTATATGCCAATCTTTACTTAAGTGCCCCACAAACTTTTGTAGTATGCTTTTTGGTTCTCGGTCAATGATTTCCGTTTGATTACAAGTCTAATCATGATAGGTGCTAGCCATTTTGTGCAACAACAAATTATTAAAGCACATCCAAAAATTATTTGTTCTGAGATTTCGTACTCATAAGTAGTCATAGCTCTAGTTTTGTCAAATCATGAAAATATCTTGATAACGATACTAAAAAGTGCCATAGCATCAAAAACTTCCAAATTTAACCTAACAATTGAGCCAAGATGGTCAACATTAGAGCTCAAATCATGAAAAAATGGATATAGCTTTCTTGCTCATTAAACTTTATATTGAAAAGAACATATAATTACTCGGGGAATCCATGACTAACTTTATGGAATTATCATCAGCTTTATATAAGAGCAAAAATCATCTCTAAAAGGGAAATTAAATATCTTATGAAGTTGTTCTTGCCCTTCCTTTGCCTATTGATTTTTTATATGTGAATTTCCATATGCCTTATCGAACCACTCACCAAAATCATTGATTTGGAGTATTCACTTTTCACTTATAAAGTCTTCGTTAATCTTAAGAAACTTTATGGCTAAAAATGGTTCATGCTTATATATTAATGGTAAGGAATAGATTTTCCATAAACTAGCCTAAATGATGTGATGCAAGGCACAAGAATTTATATTTACCAACCTTCACTTAAGTGCCCCTCAATCTTTTCCAATATCCTGTTTTGTTATCGGTTAGTGATTTCCATTTGTTCACTAGTATAATCATGATAGGTGCTACCCATTTTGTGCAACAAGAAACCATTTAAGCACATCTAGAAATCATTTGTTCCAAGATGCTAGTCATTTTGTGTAACCAAAAATCATTTAAGTACATCCACAAATTATTCGCTAAAAAATGATGCACTAATAAGTAACTAGAGCTCTAGTTATGCCAAATATCTTCATAAAGAACTTAAATAGTACTATGGCATCAAAGACATCCAAATTTAACCCATAGATTGAGACATGATTGTCACCATTAGTGCTCATAATTATGAAAAGAAGGGTATAACTTTC
>JAOSBN010002894.1:0-19316 GCA_027563595.1 Erythroxylum suave | reverse complement strand
AGCTAGAGGAGGTTATGAATACTTCATAACCTTTATAGATGATTACTCAAGACATGGCTATTTGTATTTGATGCATACAAAGAGTGAATCCTTTGAAAGGTTCAAAGAATTCAAAGTCGAATATGAAAAGCAGCTAGACAAGCCATTAAAACAACTTCAATCAAATTGAGGTGGTGAGTACTTATCTAGACAGTTCCAGCAATATTTAATTGACAATGGAATTGTTTCCAATTTGTCAGCTCCTCCAACACCTCAATAGAATGGTGTAGTTGAGAGGAGAGATAGGACTCTATTGGAAGTGGTAAGATCAATGATGTCTTACGCTAACCTTCTAAAATTGTTCTAGGGATATGCCATAAAAATGGCAACATATCTTCTTGACTTTGGTCCATCTAAATCGGTGCCTAAAATACCGAGGGAGTTGTGCACTAACCGAGTGCCTTTATTTTGACACTTAAGGACTAATGGCTGCCCAACCCATGTTTGAAGGCCTGAATCCACAAAGATGGAATCAAATTCAGAACTATGTTTGTTTGTAGGATATCCTATAGTCAAGGGTACAATTTTTACAGTCCTTAGGAAAGGAAGATATTTGTGTTAACAAATGCAACCTTCCTAGAGGAAGAGTTTGTGAGAAATCACAAAGGAAGAAGTGAAGTAGTACTCAAAGAGTTAGCTATTTCATCCAAAGTAAGAGTTAATTTAGACATAGCTGAACAAGATGTCGAAATTGATTCAGGAGTTGAATCGGAAGAGCAACCTGAACATCAAGTTGTGCCTAGACATAGTGGGAGGGTTTTGAGATAGCCAGATAGGTATCTAGGTCTAGGAGAAGGCATTATAGCCATCTCAGACCAAGAAGAAATAGATCTCATTACTTAGCACAGGCTATTAATGATGTTATGCAGAAAAATGGCTTAAGGCGATGGAATCAAAAATAGATTCCATATATGCTAACAAAGTCTAGATCCTTATAGATCTACCACCAGGTATAAAAGCCATAGGGTATAAATGGATCTACAAAAGGAAAAGAGGATCAGATAGAAAGGTGAAAGACCATTAAAGCTAGATTAGTAGCTAAGCTATACTCAAAAATAGGGTATAGATTATGAGGAGACTTTTTCTCCAGTTGCCATGCTTAAGTCCATCATAATTCTTTTGGACATATCAACCTATTTAAATTATGAAATATGGCAAATGGATGTCAAGACCACATTTCTTAATGGGGATCTTGAGAAGAACATTTATATGGCCCAACTAGAAGGTTTTGTTGAGGGTATTGAGCATAAGGTATACAAATTGCAAAGGTCTATTTATGGACTTAAGCAAGCATCTAGGTCTTGGAACATTAGATTTGATAAGTCTATCAAAACCTACAGGTTCATATAAAACCTAGATGAGCCTTGTGTCTGTAAAAGGATATAAGAAGGAAAGATTATTTTTATAATTTAGTATGTTGATGACATTCTACTCATTGGGAATGATGTAGGAATGTTATTTATGGTTAAGGGATGGTTTAATGAACAGTTTTCAATGATTGATTTAGGAGAGGCTACCTATGTTCTAGGGATCAAACTTATAAGGGATCGTAAGAACAAACTGATAGCCTTGTCTCAAATAAATTACATTGAGAACATGCTCAATAAGTTTTCCATGTAAGATTCTAAGAGGGGTTTCACACCTACTAGACATGGAATCAAACTTTCAAAGGAGCAAGCACTTAAGACCCAAGAGGAGGTCAAACGAGTATATAGCATTCCATATGCTTTGGTAGTTAAAAGTTTAATGTATGCTATGCTTTGCACTAGACCAGATATCTTTTATGTAGTGGGATTGGTAAGTAGATTCCAGTCAAATCAAGGAATGGAGCATTGGACTGCGGTTAAGGGTATACTAAAGTATCTTTGTAGGATAAAGAACTTAATGCTTGTTTACTCTGAAAGTAATCTTATTCCAAGGGGATGTACAGATTTTGATTTCCAATCAAATGTTGATTTAAGGAAATCAACTTCTGGTTCTATATTTGTTTTAGGAGGTGGAGCCATAGTCTAGAGGAGTATCAAGCAGTCTTATGTTGCTAATTGAACTATGGAGGCTTAGTATGTTGCTTCTTGTGAAGCAACAAAAGAAGCAGTCTAGCTCAATAAGTTCCTAAATGATTTAGAAGTGGTTTCTAAGGCAAAAAGGCCATTACACTTTATTGTGATAATAGAGAGGCAGTGGCTATTTTTAAAGAACCTCAGAACCATAAAGCTATCAAACACATTAAGAAAAAATATATTCTCATAAGGGAGATAATACAACATGGTGAAGTGAATGTGGTAAAGATTCCCATGGGGCAAAACCTTGCTGATCTGTTTACGAAGACGTTGTCTTAAAAGAGTTTTGAGGGTCACCTGGTGGGGATGGGAATGAGGGATATGTCAAACTTGCATCAGGGAAAGTAGGAGATTGTTGGAGTTATGTAAATATAGTGCCCTAGAAAGCAAGTGTATCTATTTAAAACTTAATTTTCTTCTAGTTACTTTTGTAATGAAAATATTTATTATTAATAAAACAAAATAGTTTGGTTTTTATGAGCATTATATATTTAGTCATAACGTATCAAGATTCTTTTGTAAGTAATATAAATATACATAAAGATGTATGGGAAGCATTTATATTATAAGAATCTAAAATAATAGATTCACAGTTGAATAATCAAATTAGTCGCTGGATTATGGTTTAGACTGTAGTGTTGCAATTTATCTCCTTGTAAGTAAAAGAGTTTACTTCAAGGGAATGATGAGTTTCATATCATGATAGTAGTTGACTATCGATAATGGCACTATTAAATGAATTGGGAATCAAGTATTTTTATAAAAAATAAAGTAAACTGTTACTTTAATCTTAAAACATACAACTTAAGCATACGTTTGTTATGAACCACAATCTTGCTGAGTGATGAATTCATATATGTTTCATTATAATTCTTGATATGATCGGAATAGATTTTTACAAAGTATTAATCTAGTGTTTGCATGTTGGAATTATTAATTGAAACATGTATCAGGGATCATTCACTGAAATAAAGAGTTCATAGTGATATCATCACTTCTAGATGTTTTTTGGATATTGGTGATTAAACTGGCGTCAATAGTTTGATGGACTAGCTACCCATCAAGTCTTGACACCAAGATGAGATCTTGTGTGTTAATCATCATATAGAGTAAAACGGGAGATCCAGAAGGAAAAATCTACATAAGGCAAAACGGTAATTTTACCCTTTATTATGTGGATGGCTATAATATGGTTCATATTAGAGTTTACAATTAGACATATTGAAACAGTCTTCTCATAATATTTAGTAATTCAAGAGTTCAACTAATTGTCTTTAGTGGAATGAAATTTAGTTAATAAGCTACAATTAATTCTAATAAGATTAAATTAATTATAGGCTTAATGGAGCTTGAATTATCTAAGTCTAATAAGATTCCTCATTTGGCTTCAAGGAAAGTTATCAAGCTAAGCAAGAAATATAAATGGTGGTTTTAAAGCCTATAATAGAATGTTGGGCTTGTACTAATTAATGGTTAATTAGAAGCCCACATGAACATTTAGAAATGGGCTAGGCTTTGGTTTAATTTGATTAATTAGATTAATTAAATTAAAACAAAGCTATTAAAGATAAATGGAGGTGGAATTTCAGTTTTAACGGGTAAATATGCAGCTGCACATTTATCATTAGTTTGCTACATTTAAGATGTTTTTTAACATGCTTTATCATCATTAAATGGAGTAATAACCTTATCTTAAATGATTTAATGGTGGCATTTCAATGATAGCATGTAACCTATTAGCATTCATTGGATTAAAGAAGAAAAAGGTATATTAGATGGACCCCCTTCCTTCTTTCATCATCAAAAATCAAAATTGGTATGTCACATTTAGGTTAATAGTCTTTTCATATAGCCATCTTAAAGATAAATGAGAAGAGTCTCATTTATTGGCTTCTTTATGATTGATTAAAAAAGAAGTGATGCACTTGATGCAAATCTCTTCTTTTCATTTGAGGTTAACTGAAATTGAGAGTGTGTAAGAAAAGGTTCTTGCATTATTTTGACTCTCTCTCTCCAATCTTGCATGGTGAGCCGAAAATTTCATGAGAGTGTCTTATTTTTGGCTAATTTCTTCTAAGAAAAAAATCCTCCAAAGTTTTCTTCTCCTTTCCCACCAAAGGATCTTGTCAACTAAGTTGTCCAAGAAGAATAAGTGGTAGACTGGATTGGCTGAGGATACAATATCAAGAAGAGGATACAATAAGGAGAAGAGGATACGTCAACTAGGAGAGGATACATTGTTGAGGATAGGATAGCACAACGAGGAGTTAAAGCGGTGGAGAAGGAGTCGGTATTATTTTCCATCTTGTGATTATGCAAATGTTTTTCCTTATACTGTATCATGTGTGGCCATGCATGTTGATTTAAATATATTACTTACGCTGAAATTTTGATTTCTAAAAAGTTTTAAAATATATCGTTTCTTCCAAATCGACGCATCTTTTATTTTCGGATCCAACAAAGAGTCCCTCAGGAAATTACACCAATGCCTTTTGTAGGGCCTCCCTATCACCTAATGTGCATAAAATTAATAGGCATGGGAAGTTTGGTATAAGAAGCTATTGCCAAAAGTATCCTTTATCATATTGCTTATTTATAAACAGCGTTTAGGGACCATGAATAACTCAAATCTCTCAATATTTAAAATTTATTTTTTTCATTATAATGAAGACTAGGAAACCCTCTACCATCTCTTCTTTAAATGTGAATTCTCTTTACAAATTTCAGACATGATACAAGAGAATCATAGATTATTTGTTGCAAGATTAAATTATGCTGACATTTTTTATAAATTGGAGCAAGAGAGTAGCATGCTAGTTGTTGAAAAAATCATCTATATAATTGCATATGAAAGCACAATATTTTTTATATTTTTATTTCTTCATAATAAAATGTTGTACTTCAACTTTAGGATCTGAACCTAAAATCTACTTTAAGACTAGGTGAAAAGATTTTGATACCATATTAATAGCTTCTATAAGCCTCCTTTTCTTTTCAAGACACACTCGAATTCATAAATTTTAGCCAAGATTTCTCTATGGTATTAAGGTTGGTTTCCTTCATTTCATCAACAATTGTTTGGTTTCCTTATTCCAAAGAAGTAGGAGCACTTATAACATTTTCTTCTTTTTAGGACTTATTGGTACTAGACTCTTTAGTGAAGGTACAGTTGCAAATCACTAGCTTGTCTAAAAACTCATTTTCATCTTGTGAGGATGTTCATGGATTTTTTATTACATTTTTATGGCCCTTTCTTTCTAATGTTTTATTTATGTTCACTTTTAATAAATCATAATTAAATTATATTTTAACATAATTTTAAGATAATTTTGCATATATTTGGAAGATTTCTATATGATTTGGTACTCAATAAGGCTCATATTTTATTTAGAAACCATATATTAACTCCTTGTGTTAGTAAGCTATCGTAATAAAGATTTTTATGTAAATTAGGAATTTGTGCACATGTAAAGAACACAAGCCAAACACAACTCTTATTGGACATAAGCTAGTCAAAATTTTATTATTTTATTGAGATAATGAAAAAAATATACATGAGGAATTAAAAGAGAACAATCACAAATGATCGAACTAGAGCATCTTAGCATTAGAATGTAGCAATCCTAGAGTCAGGAAAGAAGTTCCATCAAGTATCATTTAAGATAACCAAGATTCAACATCCATGAGAACAAGCCCATCTTTTTTCGTGCTCTTTCTTATTTATTATTAGTTTCTTTTACTTTAGCAAAAAAGTAGATTAGGATTCAAATATAGATGGGATAAATTCTAGATCTAGTTTTTTAGATTGGTTTTTTAATTTAATAAAATACTTAAGTTTTATAATTATTCATGTTTTTATTCTAGTTAATTGAAATATGTTAATGTTTTGATTTAATTTTGTGTTTCATAAATAGGAATGAAGAAATCATAAGTAAGAGTAAATTATGGCATGAATAACATTAGTTACATGGAATCCTATAGATACAACCATATAATTCACCAAGTTAGAGTCAAATCTATCATTGAAATTCACATAATGAGTTAATTCATTCTTAGGACTTTTATTCAAAAGAGATTTCAATCAATAAACTTAAGGATATGGGTCGTATGTTTTAAAAATAATATGATTTTGACTTTGAAATTTCTATCAATCTAAGAAACTAGGTTTAATCATTAAATCAAGATAAGTTCAAGAATAAAAAAGTTACAAGGGGATTCTAAATCTATATCTTATTAGTCTATTGGTTGCTTTATTCTTGCTAATTTCTTTGGATTAATATCTTAGGTTAGTTTAGTTAATTTTTCATTTAATTCAGTCATTTATCTTCTTATATTATACAATATAAATATGACTTGTACTAGTAATTATAGTCCTCATAGAATCAAAAATCTTATTCACCTAAGATATACTATAAAAATGATATACGCACTTGCCTTATAATATGTAGCAATATTTTAATAGAGTACACACACATAATTGTATAATCAAAATTTTGTCTCCATTATCAGGGACTAAGATAATATGAATGCATTATTTTTATTAATCTAATAACTTTAATTTTATATTTATTTATTTATTTATTTAGAACTTCTTTTCTTGTATTTATGTTTATTGGCTATACTTTAGAATTTAGGTACTTGATGTTATAGTAACCAAACACAATAGCAGGATAAGAACTATGTTAGACCATCGCTCACTAGGACATTGTTTAGCATCATTACGTCTAGAGTAAAGTCAAATTTTTGAGATCAAACATAATATAAATCATATGACACGATAACTTATGCAATATAAATAAGGATCCAAATGCGCACTTTATAAATTTGTTAGAGATTTTCAACATGTTTAAGATTAATGGATTTTTTTGTTAACAAAGATGGCAATTTTGGCCTGATTTGGTCCAACCTGATCTAGCCTTACCAGTGTTCAATAGGCTAGGCCTAGTTTGACTAAGCTTAGGGGGTCGAGCCTCAGGCTGAGTTGCCCAAGCCTGGCTTGGCTTGAGGCTTGATAAATAAAAAAACATCATTTTGAAAATTATTACCAAAAAATAGTTTTGAGTACGGCTGGGCAGTCCTTGGACCAGTTAGGCTTAAGCTTGTTTCGACAACCCTCATTGCCATAACTATTTGAGAAGGTGATTTAGTTGAATTTTCCCTTTTTACCTTAATGGATAAAGCTAAATTGTGGTAGAATTCTCTACCTCTTAGATTAATTTCCACTTGAAATGTTCTAGCTAAGAAATTTTTAGCCAAGTAGTTCCCTTTATCATAAACATCAAGACTTAAGAATGACATCTTTTTCCTTTTAATAATTAGATAGAGATACATTGTATGAGATGTAAGAGAGATGAAAGAAATTGTTGATAAAGTTCCCATAGCATATACTTGATTTGGGATTGTAAATGAAAAAATTTCATAATGGATTGAGCTATCCAACTAAGCAGTTAATCAACACATCTTTAAGTAGGACTACTAGCTTTAAAAATCCTAAGGAATTACTATAACTAGTTGAAATTTTCACCATGAACTATTTTTAATGGGAAAATATGAAACCTAAATTAGTTGGTATTCATAATGTCAATATGGTGACGACATTAAGTTAAGTCAAGAAGACTTCACTTCTTTTATTGATTTTGATGAAAGTCAAATAATAATAATAATAGAAGTGTGTGAACTGTTTTGATGAATTTGTTAAGTGTGCAGATAAGCATAAGTGGCACAAATCATTAAATCAAGATGATACTTAAGTAAAATTGAATAAGGAAAAGTGTCTAAGGCAGATCAAATGAAGTAATCAAGTCTAAGACACCAGACGAAGCATACGAATCTAAGCAAGATGACGTAATTGAAGAATGTGTTAGAACGTCAGTTAGCTAAAGTTGGTTATAGGACTCAACTAATAACAAACTTTAGAAGACTCTACAAGCATATTTCTCAAGAAGCCCGTTAGAGATTTAGGTTATAAATATTAGTTATAGTCGTAAACTTAAAAAAAAAGGAAGAATTTTGAATGTAAAAAAATACTTAGAGAAATTCTGTGCTCAAGTGCTCATCACACTGTTAAAAATACTCTAAGAGAAAAGAAAGAAAGAAACAGTGCAAATACATCTGTAATGTGAAGCTCAAACAATTTCTTTTCGAGTGAAAGAAAGGCTAAAGCTTGAAGAGGCTAAGGAAGTAGACAAAGAATACTTTATGAAAGAGAACTAAAGAGGCTTTGCAACTGAAGAAATTATACTTGTAATGTTGAAGGAGATAGTGAAATCTCAGACGAACTCTGAGGACTGGACGTAGCCCAAAGTTAAGGGTGAACCAATATAAATTGCGATGTCATATTCTCTAACTCTTACCTTTTTAATTTTCTTGTTGTTAGAAGACTAGTTACTAATTTCCGCTATTGCATTACTCATCAAATTGAGTGCATTTTTAAACCTTGTAATCACCTAAATTTGTCAAGAAAATCAAGAAGATTTTAAAGATTCATATCTTAGATGATTTAACACAATTCAACCCCCCTTCTTGTGTATTTTGCATATTATACGTGATTTCTATATTAACAAGTGATTTACTTCAATTGGTATCAAAGCAAGTTTCCAAGAAACACTTTTACAAAGTGAGGATAAAGATCCATAGTTGAATCACATGTTATTATAGCAGAAGGTGCCTCCATCTCAAGACCCCCTACTTTTAATGGTGAAGATTATCATTATTGGAAGGACAGGACATAGCTCTTCATAGAATCCACAAACATTGATCTTTGGGATATCAATGAAAATGCTCCATATATCCCAATAGACAATGAAGGGAAAAGCATCTCTCGTGACTAATGGTCGGTAGATCAGAAAGCTCGCTTTCAATTAAACTCAAAGGCCAAGTTCTTTTTAAGTTGTTCTCTAAGCATAAGTGAATATGATAAGGTTCATGGATGTGAATTTGCAAAGAAATGTAGGACACATTATCCATTACACATGAAGGCACAAACTAGGTGAAAGAATCCAAGATTGGTATTCTTGTTCATCAGTATGAGTTGTTCAAGATAAAAGACGATGAGTCTATCGATCAGATGTTTGGACGATTCTAAACAATTGTTAATGGACTTAAAGCTCTGGGGAGTATCTACTACAGTCAAGATCATGTAAGAAAGATTCTCCGAAGTCTTCCAAAAAGATGGAGACCCGAAGTAATAGCAATACAAAAGGTAAAGGATTTAAGCAAGCTAAAGCTAGATGAATTGCTTGATTCACTAAAAATCCATGAAGTAGAGCTTGTTGCAAAAGATAAACCCAGAAGGGATAAATCTATTGCATTGAAGGCTGATTAGAAGAATCAGAAGGTGCAGAAAAGTAGAAGCACATCTTCTTAAGCATTAAAGATTGAATAAATCAATAATGATGATGCCAGTGAATCTGATCAAGATGCAAGTGAAGACGAAGATGAGCTATCCTTCATTTTAAGAACGATTAGAAGGATGTGGAAAAAGAAATCAAAGGGAAATACAGACTTCTCTTTCAAAAAGAATAGTAAAGATGATTCAAGGATCGAGAAAAGTTCTATCATCTGCTATGAGTGTAATAAACCAAGACATTATAAATCTAAATGTTCGTTGCTCAAAAGAAAACAAAAAGAGCATGATGGCAACATGGGAAGATCTGGATTCGTCTGAATCTGAATCTAACTCAAAAACATCAGAACAAGCAAATATGGGCTTGGTAGCTGAAGGGGAAAGCGATCATGAGGTAATTTCTGACTTTGATGATCTTTAGGATGCTTATTTAGAATTGTTAGAAGATTCACATGTTATCTTAAAATAATATAGGTTATTGAAAAAGAAATTTGTTGAAATTTTAAAGAACACAAAACTTGTAAAAGAAAAAACGTTTTCCATAAGAAACAAGTAGGCGATAAGAAAAGGAAAGTAACTATAGATAGATCAGAGGAAATTAATCAACTAAAACAAAGGATTAATAGTCTTTCAGCAGATGTATCAAAATTTACAGAAAGTACAAAAAGGATGAATGACATGATTGAAAGTTATAGACATCCAAATGATAAAAGCGGTTTAGGCTTTAATAATAGAAATACTATTCATAATAGTAATGTTATTCATAATAGGAATTGTGTTCCTAATAGAAAGAAAAAGAAACAATATTCTTATTATTCAAAGAAAAATTATAAGACTAACCCCAAAGGACCGAAGAAAATATAGGTACCTAAAAAGGATATATTATATGCATATCTCCTTACTTAGAAGAAGCAACCACCACCAATCGTATTTGGACAGTGGCTACTCGTGACAAATGATGGGCAGAAGTTCTATGTCCCTATACCTCCAATATAAGCAAGGAGGATAAGTAACTTTTAGAGACAACAAGCAGTGCAAAATAATTGGGGTCGGCAAAATTGGTAAAGGTTTTCTTTCATCTATTGATAATGTTCTGCTAGTTGATGGCTTAAAGCATAATCTAATCAGTATAAGTCAATTATGTAATTCTGGTTTTGAAGTATCCTTTAATCAAAATTCTTGTATAGTCAAAAATAAGGATGGTTCCATATTCTTTTCTGCTAAGAAATGAAATAATCTCTATAAAATTAACTTTGAAAAGTCAAAATATTTCATGTTTTATATCAAAAGATGATGAAAAACTAATTTAGAACAAAAAACGAGGTCATGTTTGCTTTAAACATATTTCCAAATTAGTTAGACATGATTTGGTAAGAGATTTACCAAAGATAACTTTTAACGAAGATTTTTTTTATGAAAGTTTTCAGAAAGGAAAACAAGTTAACACATCCTTTTCTTCTAAGAATATTGTAACTTCGTCTAGACCCCTAGAGCTATTACGTATCGATTTTTTTGGTCCAACCAGAATAGCAAGTCTTGGTGGAAAGAGTATGGTCTCGTAATTGCTTATGACTTTACTAGATTTGTTGGATATTGTTTTTATCACATAAAGACGAATCTCTTAAATGCTTTAAAGTTTTATCCAAAAAGTTACAAAATGAAAAAGGAATTTCTATTGCTGGAATTAGGATTGATCATGGTGGAGAATTTGAAAATGAAAATTTCAATATATTTTGTGAAGAGAATAGAATTTTTCATAATTTCTCTGCTCCTAGAACTCCTCAACAAAATGGAGTTGTAGAGAGAAAGAACAGGACAATTCAGGAAATGGCAAGGACTATGCTATATGAAATGAATCTTCCTAAGTACTTTTGGGTAGAAGCTGTAAATATAGCTTGTTATAATCAAAATAGAGTATTTTTGTGACCTATTTTAAATAAAACTCCATATGAATTATGGAAGGGAAGAAAGCCAAATATTTATTACTTTCATCCTTTTGGTTGTAAATGCACTATTTTAAATACAAAAGAAAATTTGGATAAATTTGATTCTAAGATCAATTCAAGAATTTTTCTAGGTTATTCAACTACTTCTAAAGCTTATAAAGTTTATAATCTTATTTCTAAATCTGTTGAAAAGTCTATGAATGTAAAATTTACTGATGATTCTCATCTGGATAAAAGAGATGATTATGATAATGAAACTCTATCTGCTCCCTTAGTTAATAACCTAGACAATTCACCACTAAACGATCCATCTGATAAAGTAATAGATAATTATGAAAATATTAGCTTAAGAAAAAACTGGAAATATAAATCTTCTCACCCACAAAACTTGATTATAGGAGAAACGTCAGAAGGAGTGAGAACTAGATCTAAGTTTAGAAGAGAGGCCAATGTAGCATTTGTTTCCGAATTAGAACGTAAGAAAATTGATGAAGCTTTTTAAGACAAAGCTTGGATTTTAGCTATGTAAGAGGAGTTAATTCAATTTACAAGGAATAAAGTCTAGTCTCTAATCCCTAAACCATCCAATAATTCTATCATAGGAACTAGATGGGTATTCAAAAATAAACTAGACGAATCAGGAAAAGTAACCCATAACAAAGCTAGAATAGTAGCTCAAGGCTATAATCAACAAGAAAGAATGGACTATAATGAAACATATGCTCCTGTAGCTAGACTAGAAGTAATTAGGATCTTACTTGCATATGTTGTTTTTCATAATATAAAACCGTTTCAAATGGATGTGAAAAGTACATTTTTTAATGTTTTTATAGATGAAGAAGCTTATGTAAAACAACCCCCAGGTTTTAAAGAAATTGATAAACCAGAGTATGTGTATAAACTTCATAAAGCTTTGTATGCATTAAAACAAGCACCTCATGCATAGTATGATCGTCTGAGTTCGTTTTTGATTAAAAATGACTTTATTAGAGGTAAAGTAGATAAAACATTATTTCTGAAAAACATTTAAAATGATTTTATCGTTGTAAAAATATATGTAGACGATATCATCTTTGGTGCAACTTCTAAAAAATTATGTTAAAAATTTGAAATTCTTATGAAAAGTGAATTTGAAATGAGTATGATGGGTGAATTAAAGTTCTTTCTTGGTTTACAAATTAAACAAACTAAAGAAAACATTTTTATTCATCAAAAAAAGTATATTAAAGAAGTTTTAGTGAAATATAAAAAGGAAAATGTTCAACCAATGTCAACTCCTATGCATCCTTCAATCATCTTAACTAAAGATGAAGTTGGTAAAAAGAATGATCAAACTTTTTTTAGAGGAATTATTGGTTCTTTCCTTTACCTAACTTCAAGCAAACCTGATATAATGTTTAATGTTTGTTTGTGTGCAAGATTTCAAGCAAATCTTAGAGAATCTCATTATATTACTGTTAAGAGAATATTGAGATACTTGGTAGGTTCTACCGATCTGTGCTTAATGTGTGAGAAAGGTAAAGATTTCAAGTTAATTGGTTACTGTGATGTTGATTATGCTGGAGATAGGATTGATAGAAAGAGTACATGTGGAGAAGCTAAATACATGTCAGCTGCAAGCTGTTGTTCACAAATATTATGGATAAAGTATCAGTTAGAGGATTATTCTATCCAAGAAGAACAGATTCCAATCCTCTATGACAACACAAGTGCTATCAATCTCTCAGAGAATCCAATACAACATTCAAGGGCAAAGCATATTAAAGTTAGACACCATTTTATAAGAGACTATGTATAGAGAGGGTTCATCAATCTACAATTTCTTGAGACAAATCAACAATGGGTAGATATCTTCACCAAACCCTTAAGTGAAGACAAATTCAAGGAAATAAGACGAAATTTGAATATGGTGATGCTAAATGACGATTCGTCTGAAACTCCATGATCTAGGCGATTTGTCCTAAAGAAGCTGAAAAGTTGCAAGTTTTCAGATAAAAATGGTAATTTTTCAAGAGTACATATAAAAAGCAATATTTGCAACACTTCACACTCTAGAATTTTTGTGAAAAAAAACTTCGAAATCGGCTTACTCAAAGTACTCTCAACAAAGATGATCCAACACTCTACTCTAAACTTCAAACTCTTCTCATTTCATTTCATATCTTTCTCTGAATATTTTCTATATACTAACCTAGCTTCTTAAAGTGAAATACATTTCCTTGTTTAGTGTTTATCTTTTACATATTAGAAAATGCCAAAATCTCTTGTCTATGTAAGACTCGTCAATTTCACTTCTATGAAGAATGCTCAGATAAATATCGAACCTAAGATTGAAGCAGTTGGATGGAAGAACTTCTTCAATATCCGAGAGGTGGTATATCTAAATGGAATGAGTTCTGGAAGAATGCGAAAGTGGTAAACAATACCTTGGTATTGATGGTAGATGGTTTGTTAGTAATAATCATACAAGATTCTATTGTGGAGGCTATTGGGTGTCGAAATGGAGGAGTAGAATTGTTTAACAATATAGATTGGATCACTCAAAGTCATATAGATTAAGCCAACATCAATCGACAACTATATGGATTCAGTAATCGTATAGTCAAGAAGTCTTCAACCCTTATTCCAAAGGCTAGGGTTCTTCACTCACTTCTTCTCCATTGTATCCTACCGAGAGTAAGATCAAAGGACGTGGTGACAATGAATGATGAACATTATTTATTTCATCTACTCACTCACCAACTTGTTAATCTTCTATTTTTGATTCTGAAGTACATGATAAAAGCTAGGGAGGATTATCATCTGAAGAGTGGTTTTTACCTTATGTTATGTTATTAAAAAGATTTTTTAAAGCATCTGGAATCCTATTTGTTAGAGGAAAGAGAGTAAAAATGGATGTTAAGAGTGTTATCAATGCCTCTAATATTCACAGAATGGGGACCAAGACTAAAGCCGAAGTGGATGAAGATTTGACACCGAAAGCACAATCTAAGGAGGAGCTTTCAGTAAGACGAGTTTGGAAAGGAAATGTTCTATCTAAAAAAGCAAAACCTTGATCATTTGAAATAATATCAGCAAAGGTGAAGGTTGAACAATCATCCGATATGATAATACAAGTCAAGACGATTCCAAAGAAGAAGGAAAGCAAGGTTGAACAACCAACTCACCAAGTATCTTCAAAGAGTAAGGCTAAGATGCTCCAATCACAAAAGACACAGACTGTTGAAAAGAAGATGAAGACATCATCTAAACAGTAGCTAGTAACTTACAACCCTCCTCAACCTATAAAGAAAGAAGATTTAAAGATAAAGGTCATAGAAGAATCAACACCTGATCGTAATAGAGGTTCAATTATCATGAGAGAACATTTTAAACAAAAAGTTAAGGTTTAAATTGAACCTATAACTATAAATGATCAGCTGATACATCTTCTAAGCCCTGAAGAACGAAGACTATATAGTATTCTGTGAGACGAAAAGGCAAAACCATAACCATCAAAGATTAGGAAAGATCCTTATACATTCTATCCAGTGACAAGCAAAACGATAATGAAGATTATACCAGATGTACAACCTAGAAGTCCAGCACTGGTAGTCAATAAAGAAAAAGGGAAGAAGAAGAAGTTTCTTGAAAGACGAGAAGTTGATCTCACAGAAAAAGAAATTCAAGCGGCAGTAAAGCATATAGATGATGTATGTCACGCAACTCAACCTGTAAGTGCCTATGTATCACATCATATATCAAGGGAATCAAGAAGTAATTTTGGAGCATCTACTACAGACAAAAGCTTCAAGATAGTTGGCACAATATCAAAGGGAAGGTATAAAAGTAACACAATTGAAGGTATTGATTTTAACTTAGAAACCTTTGTGAATTTGCTCATTCATTTCAAACCCTTCAGTTTCATTCGTTCAGTTAAAACTATTTTACACCTTCTAGGGCAACCAATTTACAAATTACCCAAACTTGATGATCTTAATATTCCTGATGAAAAATAACCTTTCAAAATACCCTCAATTAAAATTATAGAATTAGACAATTCACCTAGAAAACCATCTGTCTTTGAACACATTCATCCACTTAGTGAAATACTACAAGATGCCACTGTTAATTCGAAGCTCTTGAAGAATTTCATCGAATGGACTGAAACCAGTCACAAGCAGATGGAAGTTCAGGAATCCTTAGCTAAAAACATTGAGGAAATTAATACTAAGGTTGATGAACTAGGTGATGCAATGGGTGATCTTCACGAGGAATTAGCACTTCTACGTATTTCTATAAAATAAGACCTCAAGACGATCCGCACTGATCTTCAACAAATGTTTTCTAAAATTTTGAAGCATCTAAAATAAACTATCATTTTTTATTAATAACAAATAGGGGAGAACAGTAGAAAGGAGAATTTGAAAATTTCTAGATAACGCCTTATTATTTTCACTTTATTCATCTGAATATTATTTTTATCTTCTAATATTATGATTATTTGTTATCATCAAAAAGGGAGAGATTGTTAAGTCAAGAAGACTTCACTTCTTCTATTGATTTTGATGAAAGTCAAATAATAATAATAATAATAATAGAAGTATGTGAACTGTTTTGATGAATTTGTTAAGTGCGCAGGTAAATATAAATGGCACAAATCATCAAATCAAAATGATACTTAAGTAAAAGATAAAATAAGACAAAGCGTCTAAGACGGATCAAACAAAGTGATCAAGTCAAAGAAACCAAACGAAGCATACGAATCTAAGCAAGACGATGAAATTGGAAAATATGTTATAACGTCAATTAGTTGGAGTTAGTTACAAGACTCAACTAATAACAGATTTATATGACTCTATAAGCAGATTTCTCAAGAAGACCGTTGGAGATTTAGGTTATGAATATTAGTTATAATTGTAAACTTAAAAAAAAGGAAGAATTCTGAATGTACAAAAATACTTAGAGAAATTATGTGCTCAAGTGCTCGCACTGTGAAAAATATTCTAAGAGAAAAGAAAGAAAGAAAGAGCACAAATACATCTGTAATGTGAAGATCAAACAATGTCTTTTCGAGTGAAAGAAAGGCTAGAGCCTGAAGAGGCTAAGGAAGAAGATAACGAATACTTTATGAAAGAGACCTAAAGAGGCTCTACAAGTGTAGAAATAATACTTGTAACATTGAAGGACATAGTGAAATCTTAGACGAACTCTATGGACTGTACGTAGCCCAAGGTTAAGGGTGAACTAGTATAAATCGTGGTGTCATATTCTCCAACTCTTACCTTTTTAATTTTCTTATTGTTAGAAGAATAGATACTAATTTCTGCTATTGCATTACTCATCAAATTAAGTGCATTGTTTAATCTTGTAATCATCTGAATTTGTCAAGAAAATTAAGAAGATTTTAAAGATTCATATCTTAGATGATTTATCATAATTTAACCCTTTTTGTGTATTTTGCATATTATACATGATTTCTATATTAACAAGTGATTTACTTCACATTATAAGAAAAATTGGAAGCCCTGAGCAATAATATTGATAATATTAGTTTGATAGCTTAACTACTTTGAGTAATGCAATTTGATATTTATGGTGGTGTACATTCCAATCATAAATATAATAGGCCTAACAACTTATGATAACCAACTAAACAAGTTTTAGTGGGGAATTAATATCAATAGAACCTTTATAATAGTGCTTACACTTTAAGTTAAGGAGCATCCAAATTTTATATAAAATAATAAAGTTCTACCCAAATTTCAATAGTACAAGAGTAAGAAAGGAATCTAAGTCTGAAGAAACTCATAATAAATTTCATTTATATATATATATATATTAGTCTAACTTCTAAAATATTGAAACATATCTCCAAAATCAACAAGCATCTATCCACAACATAAAGATTCAAATTGTACAACTTGCTAAGCTTATCTGTAAAAGGCAATCAAGTACTTTGTGTAGCAACACCAAACCAAGCTAGAGGGATTCAGTCAATGTTGTTACTTTAAGGCGTGGAAAAGAGTAGACAGCTAAACAAAAAAAAAGGATATTGTATAAGAAAAGAAGGATTGCAAGAACAAGAAAGAGAAAGAGGATAAACCAAAGAAGAAAGTGATTAAATAGTACTAAGAGCTTCATACCCTGATTAAATAATACTGAGAGTTTCATACCCAGTTAAAGAGTACCAACTAAAAATTTCATACCTAAACAAATTTAAGATAGATATAAATAAAAATAAATTAGGTTAGTTTTTAGAGTTTTAAACAATTACATATTAATATACCTTTTATTAAAGGTCTCTAGAAAATACCAAATAATGCTAAGTAGGTTAGTTTTTAGAGTTTTTAAACAATTACATATTAATATACCTTTTATTAAAGGTCTCTAGAAAATACCAAATAATGCTAAGTACTTAAAGGATCTCCTTTTCAATAAGAAGAAGCTCTAGAAACCTTTTATGATGACTGTAAGTGAAGAGTGCTGCACCGTCTTGAAAAATGAGCTCCCTTAAAAACTGAAGAATCTAGGGAGTTTTACTACCCCGTATAATATTGGTAGTTTTTCATTTAAAAGGAATTAATAGACCAAAGGGTGAATATTAATTTGAAGCCTTATAACATGTTTAATAATTCAGTGTTGGGTGAACATAAACTAACTAGGATGAATATTCAATAAGAAAGTAGATTAGTTAAGCATCCTAGGGGCATTATAGAAGATATTTTGGTTAAGTTTGATAAGTTTATATTTTATGTTGATATCATGGTTTTAGATACGAAGGATGATTTAAAGGTTACCTAGATCATAAGGTAACCTTTTTTATCTAGTTCTAAGGCTATGATTGATATACGTGATGGAAATTTAATATTAAAGATAAGGGACAAACAAATAGCTTTTAAGATATCTTAAGTTATAAGACATCCCTACATAGAAAATACTATAGTTGATAATTATTTCTATGTAAATGTGATTGACGAAAAGGTATCTTATTTTATGTAGGAAATGATCACAAAGTATCCATTGGGAACTTGTATCATGTAAGGAGAAGAAGGGAAGATATCCTTATTTTAGTAGAGCATGTAACATATTTGGAATCTAACAAGCTTAAGTGTAGCACCCCACTCTCGCAGGACCCGAACTCGACATCGATGGTGATATCCGAGTCCGTGCCCCGCGAGGGTGGCGTGCTAAAGCACTCAATCAGTCAGATCTCTTTACAAAAATCTCTTAATTGAATCGATACACACACTTGCGGAAAATCATTAATCAATTGAGTCAAATCGGGCCCACTTTCATTCAGAACATTTTCAATCACGTAGATGTTAACTGTACTAAAAAAAAATCAATTTTCATTAACGACCCTTTCCATTTTAGAAAGTTCTTACTAAACAGAATTATTTTAATACTTAAGTTACAATAATTTATAGAAAACTCAATTGATACAAAATAAGGAAAATACAAATGCAGACGCGAATTGATCCGGACCTCTATCCTTCACTTATACTATAGGTATACTCCCGTTGGCCTAACAGGGTATTCTTCTGATCTTGAAAAATAATTGCAATTTTTGGGTGAGTTTTGCAAACTCAGTGAGTGACCATCATCGATGGCTCACCCAGTCACATGATCATATAAATCACATTATTTGACATTTCACATACAATACACTTAATTATTCATATGATGCATAAACAATGCACATGAGACTCACTTCTTTCTTATTGTTGTGACCGAGTACCTATCACTGACTTATACAAATATTGGCCCATAGGGCTCAATCAGACAGAGCCACGGAGCATAGCTCTATGTGCCAAATCAGAATCAGAAAATCACGGAGCAAAGCTCTACGTGGAAGCGTTTCATACTAGCAACTCAAGTCACAACGCCTTTATCTGAGCATGCATTTTATGAAATGCAACAATTTCTGAATATTTCATATATCAC
>JAOSBN010002883.1:0-19316 GCA_027563595.1 Erythroxylum suave | reverse complement strand
AAAATTCATAGGAAAAATAAAAATAACACTCAACCATTAAATTCAAAATTTTCCATAGCAACAATAAACAAAGAATAGAAGATTTGATGATAAAAGGATTAATTGTAATTTAATTAGGAAAAATGGGAAGAGGCGGTGCGGTTTTGGAAGGAGGAAGACTGTTCTGGACACAGGAGTCGCGATAGCAAATTTGACGAATTCGGGCTAGTCGCGATCACGCTACGTCACGATCGCGAATTCTTAAGTCATTGTCACGATTGTGTCTCGATTGCAATCGCGAATTGTGGAAAATCCGTGCTGTCGCAATCGCACTGCCTCACAATTGCGACTTTTCCCCAATCTGACATCCTTACTTCTAAACCAGATACCTTTCAATCCAGTAACCCAAAAATTACAAACCATATATCATTGGAAAGCTAAGATCAAGTTCTACAACTTTCATGTAAACAATTTCGTCTAATTTTGCATGTATCGTTATAGTTTAATCAATTAAGTAAAGATTACCATTCAGCCAAAATTACACTCCAATTATGCATAAATGAACCCAAACACAACTATCTTATAAGGGTCATAACTTCTACATCTGATGTCAAAAAATTTCGATCTTTATAGCGATAGAAACCTAAAAGAATAATCTAAAACTTTCATGTAGACACTTAGCCTAATTCTACTAGATCAGTGCAGTTTATTACCCAAAGTTTCAGATCGCATCACTACCATATTTTCTGTTTTCACTCATCAAAACACAAACAATTTTCATACCAATCTCAAAGGACCTGAACCAACATAGACTTTCTTACATACTAAAATCCTTTGCTACACAATTTACCACAACAATCCATCACAATATCTCTCAACATTCAGCACACAACCAATCTTATAAGGTAAAACTTCTACATACATGTATGGCTATCAATTCACAACATCAAAGTAACACATATTTTCATACTTTGCTTCACAATGTCACAAAAGTAACATGATCGCAAAAATAATGCAATAATGTTTATGCTGCCATGCTTCTAAGATCATCTAAAAGTGATTGACACTAACTTAGTTACAAAATTTGAAATCCTTGGAGTTATGCCAAAACTTTGCAAGGCTTTTACTGATCTGCTGGTTCTTCACCTGAGGAGTAGAAAATTTGGGATGAGCCGACAGCTCAGCGGCTAATATATCTATAGTCAATGCTAATGAACCACACACCACACAATAATCATCCATAACGCAACACATCATCACAAAAAAAATGGGCTGAAAATTATAGTCAATCATAACATTCAAATTACATTATAACTTAAAATGTTCAAAAATGCAATGCACACATAATGGCTCAAGAGTTCCGTGGAACGAAATGGCGAAATCGAAGTTTACATCGTGAGACAAAATGAGTTCAATTTCTCAGGATCTCGTGGCCACAAGCGGACAGCCGGGAGAAGGCTATAGGTCATCATGCATGAGACTAACGAAACGGATTTCTTTCTCGCCCACATAACAGATTTTTCTATGATCATACATTCTACAGTGTGTTCATGCTTTCATGCTTCATAAATCTTTTCCTTTTTATTCACACAATGTCATTAAATTATCACGATGCAACACAATATACATTCATGAAATATCTTTCCCACATCCACACTGATTCAAAACGTAAATATTTAACATACATACACTCAATTATTTCAACTCATCATCACTAATCCATAACATATTACCCACATTCACAATGATAAAACAACATACTCATCATACATGCAGATAATCAATGTAGTTCATCATCACAAACTATAAATATATAACCCACCTATTAAACTTGATATTTTCGAAAGTCAAGCTTGTTCTTCTTCTCGCTCTTGACGTCTATATTCCCGATTCCCTAAGAACAAACATATTTCATTTAATCACACATACATAAAGCTTCCCCTTAAACCTAGCTATCCATGAATAAACTCACACTTATTCTCTTCTTGATTTTTATCTAGCTAGAAAAACTAAGTTCTAACATAAACCACTTATTCTTCTTCTTTCTTTCCTCATCATCATATAACAAAACCTAGTTTTTCTCCTCTTCTTTCAACATCTTCTTCACATAAAACCTACTTCTTTCTTGTTCTTTCTTCTATCAAAAATAAGGAATATGAAGGTTTACCTCACTAGAAAAAGATTTAGCTAAAACTATTCCTTCTTCCTTTTTCCTTGCTATTTTCTTCTTTCTTCTCCTTGCTTTGTTTTCTTCTTCTCTCCTAGACGATTCTCACTCTTTTCTTCCTTCAAATTCATGATTCTTCTCTTCTTCTCTTCTTTTCTTATAACTCATAACTCTCTACTTCTTTGTCTTATTCAATTTAATGTAATTCTTTGTGTTTTTACAATTTTGTCCTTCCTTATACAAGCAATTCCTAATATCTCCTTCACCTTATTCTCTTCATCTTCTTTTAATTCACACCACCTTACTCATGTCTCCCCCTCTTTGTCTTATTCATTTAAGACAACTTTCTTGTGTTTTTACCAATTTACCCTTTCTTTATAGGAAATTCCTATTAACTCCTTCACTTAATTTTAATTACTTCTTTTAATTTATACCACCTTATAAAATTCAAAATATACCTTATTAGAATCCAAAAATTCCTAATTCATAAATTCTAATTTATTTTCATGCTAGATAATTTAATAAAATAAATAAAAATAATAAATATATAAATATATAAATATGAAATCCTTAAAAAAAAGGGATCCAACACCTTTAGGTTTAACTTTGGAAGCAACCAACTAATCTAACTTATCTTGTCGTAAGCTAGGAAAAGGGACATAATACATTGGATCGCTTGCATTACCAATATGAAAGGTTCAAAATTTCGAAATCTTTTTCGCTTGTTGATTTCAACCAGATTGTATAGGCTATGCACTTTTGTACCAACATTTGGAGTTGGATCAAACCACTCACACTTAAATATCACAATTCGCTTTGTTGGTAATGCAAGGTACTCAATTTCAAGTATCTTAATAATTTTGCCATAGTAATCAATGAATTATCCTTGTATGCAAACTCCACTATTTATTGTTACCATATTATGACCATAATATTCTGTATGATATTTGTATCAATTAATGAAATACATCAGATATGATTTAACAGTTCGCAAAAGTCCCTTCGCAAGATCACATATGAACTCGCTGTGACTCCTAAGCTTATGGTATATTTCATCGATAAGGCTCACGGAAGCTGCATCACAGGTTTCCAGCCTATGTACCATCGTATGTGGTTTATTACGGAACAAATTTTCTTATCTATAAAACGTATTACTTCCTTGTGCTAATGCTATATTTGTATTAATCGCGTTGAAGTTGAAGTATTAATCATAGTAATTAATCAACTATAATTAATCGATCGAATAAATCGATCGAATTAATAACCTACAATTGATTTCAAGCTGATGGTAGTATAACATCATAAACTAATGTAAGAAAAAAGATAGAACACTTAATAATTGTTGTATTAACTCAAAGTAGAAGAACAAAGGTATCATAATCATATTATTAAAGCAATACATATGGTAAACTTTAGTTCAACGACTACCTTGGATGGATAGACAATTTCAAACACCAACGAAGAAAAATGAGCGACGATCTTTCACATAATAGGTCATGCAAAAAGATGAAATATTTAATATAATACAGTTTTTTGTTATTAGGTGAAATCAAAGTTCAAAAGTAAGGACTCATAAGGAAACCACTATGCTACAAACAACTGTATTATATTAAATATAACAATAATTATTATTACTAATAATAAAATTAATAAGAACAATAAAACTAATAATATTAATAATAATAATTAAAAATTAATGACAATAATAATAGTAGTAGTAGTAGTAGTAGTAGTAGTAATAATAATAATAATAATAATAATATAATTGATAGAAATAATAAGTTTAATAACAATAAAATTAATAATAAGTAGAAAATTAATAATAACAATAATAATAATAATAATAAATAAATTAATAATTAGTAGAAAATTAACAATAATTATTATTACTAATAATACTTGTAATAAAATTAATAAGATTAATAAAACTAATAATATTAATAATATTTATTAATATTTAATGACAATAGTAATAATCATAAAATTAATTATAATATGAATAACAATAAGTAGAAAAGTAATAATAACAATAAATTTAATAACAATATTGTATTTAATAATAATAATAATAATAATAATAATAAGAAGAAGAAGAAGAAGAAGAAGAAGAAGAAGAAGAAGAAGAAGAATTGATAAAATTAATAAAATTAATAATAAGTAGAAGATTAATAAGTAGAAAATAATAATAATAATAATAATAACAAATTTAATACACACTTGAAATACACAATCTCAAATATACATTTCAAATACACAATCCCTTCTCTTCAAATACACAATTCAATATCAAATATACACTTCAATTACACAATCTCTTCTTTACAAATACACAATTCAAATACACACTTCAAATACACAATCTCAAATGCACACTTCAATTATACAATCACTTCTCTTCAAATACACACTTCAATTACACAGAATCCCTTCTCTTCAAATACACAATTCAAATACACATTCTTAAATACGCACTTCAAATACACAATTCAATGTCAAATACACACCTCAAATACACAATTCAATCTCAAATCCCTTCTCTTCAATCTGAAATAAACACTTCAATCTTAAATCCTTCTCTTCAATCTCAAATACACACTTCAATCTCAAATCCCTTCTCAATCTCAAATTCACACTTCAATCTCATATCCCTTCTCTTCAAAACATTACAACAAATTATTATTACAACAATTACAACAAAATATTAGAACAAATTACAACAAAACATTACAAAAATAATATGTATTATCTAAGAGACATTTTATCAAACAACTTATAGGCAATATGTATTATCTCTAACTAATCACAAAACAAATGCATTTTTCCACTATTTACCAACAACAATACATGTAAACAACAAATAAACCAACAATGGCACAAAAAATGCATACACCAACAACAAAAACCAACCAGCCAAAACACCCACGGTATGCATATATATAACCATATAAGAGTTGCATTTTTCGGAGACAAAATACACCCAATAGAGAGCTTACTAGAAAATGACACATGATAGGCCAAAAAACATAGAAATCGATGGTGGAAGCAAGGAAAATAGCCCAAAATCGACCCAAACAATAGAGGAGAGAAGAAAAATAGTAAAGGGGGGTTGGGTTAAGATGATAACCAAAATGACATCGTTTGGTTTAAAACCAAACGACGTCATTTTACTTATGAACAAGTCGTGATTTACTAACAGAACATATTTTTCGTCGGTATTTAAATTCACCAAATATTGCACCAGGTTTGCCACCTTATTTTACAATGGAGTAAGTCATCCGTCGGTAAATAACCAATGCTAATTATTAAACAAAGCAAATTTCACCAACAAAACTATTTCCGTCATCTAATGTCAGATGTTATTTAATTGCGGAAAGCATTCCTGTAAATTTTACTGTCGAGAATGGATAGGTCGTCTTTATATATCATCAGAAATTTTATGCAAAATGCTTTCCCTCCACCTTTACTGACGACAATTGTGTCCGTTACAAAATGAAAACTTTCACGACATATTTACGAATGCATAATATTATTCCGTTAGTAATTAGCTACGGTTTTGCTTCTGTCAGCAAATTTACACCGCTAATATATGATTTTCTTGTAGTGTCTATCACAATCATGGCCGTTGAGCCACTATCGTGGCCTTTTAAACAATTGGGCTTACCTTCGACCATGATCATGGCCTACTTAAAATTGGCAATACAAACTATGTTTTTCATCTGATCTTTTATACTTCCCTTAGGTTCACAATTATTTTAGGTACTTAAATTAACTTTTAATTCAAGCAAATCAGGAAGGGTTTTATAATGCTAATTTACTGGATTATAAGTGGATTAACTTACAAACTCTTCGATAGTTAATTATCTAACTTTTGAACCTTTCTATAGATAATTACCGTGCAATTAATCTTTTCACCATACTATACCCCACTTGGTTTGAATTATGGGCTATGTGTTAAGTCCAACTAGACTAACTATGTCACATCTAGTCCTAGTGATGTTAGTTCTTATCTTGGGATCTCATTACTCTATGTGTCATTAAAGGCTCTCTTCATGACATATAACTACTCTAGCCAGAGAATCCTCAGCAATAACCCCGACAAGAGGCCGTGGGTATCATCTCCTTCTATTAGGAGTGGTAAATCCTTTATTGGCTACCCAATTACCCTCGAATGCCAATAGTTATACCCAGTCACCACCTTAAGAGCGACCTCGTCTTAAGGGAACAAGGAATGATGTCAAAGCATAGGATTAGTATTTAAGGTATCCTTGAATACCTCAAGTATTTGTACCATTGCTATGATGAGATTAATCATTGACATTCGATAGACCATCCATGTGATAATCTCATAGCGGGTCATCTAATGTACTTACTACCGTTAGTAAGCATCCACATGTTTACTTTGAACATCTCATGTTTACAGTTTATAAGATCCACTGCTTGATCAAATCAAGGAGTATATCAGGTGCTAGTCTATCTAGATTAATATTGTCCTGCTTTATTAATCCTAGGACTAGGTATTATTTAGATACTAACATAATTTCATATGAAAGGAAACTCATTATCATTATCTCATCATGATTTGCTTCATGCTATGTTTTGTATCATGGTTTCATTAATTTGATTTAAGATCAATATCAATTTATATATAACGAACATCGAATTAATGAAAAATGCTTTTCACTTAATTAATCAAAATAAATTCAGTATAAAAGTGCTAAAGGTGATTGCCTTTAGAGCATTACTCTAACAATCTCGCACTTGCACTAGAGCCAATCTCCTTTGTATGTAATACCATAGGTAAGTGCACAAGAATCAAATTTTATTTGTGGAAGTGGCTTCAACAAAAGATCAACCATGTTTTCATCTATGGGCACTCTTTCAATCTTCACATCACCTGTATCAATTATCTGCCCGATTAGGTGATATCTTTAGAGTACGTGTTTGGACCTCTGATGAGACCTTGGTTCCTTAGCTTGAGCAATAGCCCCATTTTTGTCACACTACAACAATATTGGGTCTACTATGCTCAGAACCACTCCAAGTTCCATAATGAAATTCTTGATCCAAACAGCTTCGTTCACCACTTCTGTAGCTATAATGTACTCTGACTCAGTCGTCAAATCTGTAGTTGTCTCTTGTTTGAAGCTCTTCCAACTGACTGCTTCACTATTCAGTGTGAAAACGTAACCTGACTAGGATTTGGAGTCATCCTGTTTAGATTAAAAACTGACATCTGTATGCCCACTCACTACGAGATCTCCATTTCCATATATTAAGAATACATCCTTAGTCCTTCTCAAGTACTTTAGAAGATTCTTGATAGCCACCCAGTGACCCCTACCAGGATTTGATTGATATCTACTTGTAACATTTAGAGCGTACGATATATCAGGTCTTGTAGATAACATATCATACATGATTGATCCTACTATCGAAGCATATAGAATCATACTCATACCAGTCCTCTCATCTTACGTCTTGGGACACATAGATTTTGAGAGTTTTATCCCATTAGTCATTAGAAGAAACCCTCTTGTGGACCACTATATGCTAAACCTGTTCAGCACTTTTTCTATGCATATTGAACGTGAAAGACCTAGCAACTTCCATGATATATCTCTATAGATCTTTATTCCTAATATATAAGTTGCTTCTCTAAGGTCTTTCATGGAAAAATTTCGAGACAACCAAACTTTGACTGATTACAAACTTGAGACATCATTTGCTATTAGTAATATTTCATCCACTTATAATATAAGGAATATGATCACAATCCCACTAACCTTCTTGTTCACATAAGGTTCATCAGGATTTTGTGAGAAACCAAACTCTTTGATTGTCTCATCAAATCAGATTTTCCATCTCCTAGTTGCTTGCTTCAATCCATAAATAGATTTCTGAAGCTTGTATACCATTTTTCCATCTCTGGACATGAAACCCTCAGGTTTTATCCTATATACATCTTCACGTAGGTTTCCATTTAGGAAAGTCATCTTCACAACCATTTGTCAAATTTCATAATCATAATAAGTAGCAATGGCTAGGAGTATTCTAATATATTTAACCATGATTACGGGGCTAAATCTTGTCATAGTCAACTCCTTGTCTTTGACGATAACCTTTAATGACTAGCCTCACTTTATAGGTAATCACATTATCTTCCATTTGGATTTTCTTCTTGAAAATCCACTTGGGGGTCAACCAAAGTCCATACTTGGTTTTCATACATGGAATCCATTTCAGACTTTATGGCTTGAAGCCATTTTTCAAATTTCAAATTCTAAACTCTTTAGAGCCTTTTCATAGGTTATAAGCTCATCATACTCTATAAGCAATGCGTCATTTTGTTCACTTATAAGAAATCCATATCTCTCTAGAACATTGTGTATCTTACTTGACCTACGAACAATTTGTATGTCAGGAGGTTTAACTATTGTCTGATTTCTGTGGACAGTAGTTTTGGGTTCAGGCAATTGATCTACGTTTGTTTGATTATCATGAACTTCATTAAGTTCAACTTTACTCTCACCCTCTTCTCTTAGAAGAAACTCTTTATCTAGAAAGATAGCATGCTTTGAGATAAACACTTTTTGCGCTAAAACATTATAAAACTTACATCAAATTGTTTCCTTAGGATATCCTGTAAACAGACAGTTATCAGATTTCGCTCTAAGTTTGTCTAACTGAATCCGCTTCACATAAGCTAGACAACCCCAAACTTTCATATGAGAAAGGTAGGGCCTTTTGTTAGTCCATATCTCATATGGAGTAACTTCAATCGTCTTAAAAGGGACTCTGTTTGTCGCATAAACAATAGTCTTGAGTACATAATCCCCTAAAGATTTAGATAGATCTGCTAAGCTGATCATTGACCTTACTATGTCTAACAAGATTCGGTTTCTCCTTTCAGCCACACTATTATGTTGTGATGTGTAAGGTGGAGTCTACTGGGATACTATCCTAATATCTCCGAGATAAGTTAGAAATTCCTCTTTCAAATATTCATCACCTCAATCTAATCAAAATTTCTTAATACTTTTACCGAGTTATTTCTCTACTTCATATCTAAATTGTTTGAATATTTCAAATGCTTCAGACTTATATCTCATAAAAGTAATGAAGTACAAAAAACCACCTCTAATATAAATGGACATCAAACCACATACATCAAAATTTATTACGCCTAATAACCCATTCATTCATTCACCTTTTCCTTTAAGTGGTAATTTAGTCATCTTACCGAACAAGCAAGATTCATATGTGTCATATGATTCATAATCAAATGACCCTAGGCTACCATTCTTGTGTAGCTTAATCATGCATTTCTCACTTATATGGCCAAGTCAATAATAACAAAAGAAAGATGATTTTAAGTTATCTCATTTTTGTCTTTTATTGTCATTGATATTTAAAATTGGATTGGACATATCTAATATGTAAATTCCATTGCACAATGGAGTAGTACCATATAACATTTCATTCATCTTAATTGAAAAACCATTTTTTGAAAAAGTTAAATGAAATCCTACTTTATTAAGACATGAAATAGATATAATGTTTTTAGTCACAACAGGTAGATAATAGCAATTTTTCAAAACTAACTCTAGCCCACTAGGAAGATACAAAACATATGTCCCTATGCCTAATACAGCAACTCCTGCTCTATTTCCCACACGTAGGTCCATCTCTCCCCTCTTGAGTAGTCTACTATCCTTGAGACCCTACATATCAACATAAATGTGTGAGTCATATCTAGTATCTAATAACCAAATGTTATGATCAAAAATAGTATTAATCTCAACGACAAATATCATACTTGAAGTAGACGGTGGGGTATCTAATGCCTTCTTCTGCTTCATTGACTCCAGATAAGCTTTGCAGTTCCTCTTCCAATATCCTTCCTTGTTGCAATGGAAGCATATCCCCTTTGGTATTGTCTCCTTTTCCTTCTTCTTGGTACACCTTCCATTGGCTTCTTGGACTTCTTCTTCTTCTTTTGGTTGTTCTTCTGAGAACCAGAACCAGAGTCCATTAGCATCACAACCTTATTTTCTTTCTTGACTGTCTGCTAAGCTGTTTTGAGCAGATTAATCATCGCAGGTATCGTCGTGGATATCAAGCTCATCCGATAGTTAAGCACAAACTGTGAATAACTATCGATCAAACTAGTCAGAATCAAGTCTATACATAATTCATGATCTATAATAAACCCCAAACTACCTAACCTCTCAATATATCCATCCATCTTTAGCGTATATTACACCGAAGATGATCCCTCACCATCTTTGAACGGAAAAGCAACCTTAAGTTCTCGAACCTTTCAGACCGAGCTTGCTCATTAAACAGTACTCTTAGATGGTAGACTATGGTATGAGCATCCATAGCCTTATATTGCTTCTACAGCTCTAGTTACATAGAGGCCTGCATTATACAACTAGCCAACTCATTATCACTCAGTAGCTTCTTCTAAGCTTTCTGATCCTCATCATCTGCATCGACAGTAGGGGGATCGGGAAGTTATTCATCTAGTGCATATCCTAGTTTTTTAGATTTGAGAACAATTCTCAAATTCCGTAGCCAATCTGTGAAGTTTGGTCTCGTTAGTTTGTTGGAATCTAACAGGATGCATAGGTTCACACTAGAAGATATTGTGGCGATTCAGTAACTTAGAAAAATGAGAGAAAATGTTAGAATTTACATTAATGCATATCGATAAGGACTTTAATCACATGCATTATAGGTCCCACTATTCTTATTCAAATCCATACCCCCCACTATGAATTTGAGAAAACTTACTTTTTTCCTAATGGGTCGATATCTGATATTACCAAGAATGACCTCAAGCCATCTTAGGTCAGACGGTAGGTATCATTCATACCAATTGCATTTAATTATGCAACTATCGACTTGTGTCATCAACTATTGATTTAACACACTCATTGGGTCATCAACTCTCAATTTGTATACATCCTTTGTATATAACCTAACTTTGCCTCTATCCACATTGACCTTAGGTTTGCCTAACAAACTATGCTTCCAGTCAGGACTAACCCATTAATTTGAAAATTCTAATTTCCATGGTTTGAACCTACTCGTGTAGAGCAGGCTTGGGTTTGCCCAACAACCTAACTCTAAAAGAACTCTAGTTCTTACCATATTAATGGAAGGAGTAAGTCCTAATGTTTTGGTTGAGGGATTTGCTCTTTGATCTCATCAATACTTGGATGATCTTGAATATTTATATCATATATATACATTTAGATTATAAACAACTCAACTGAATTAAGCCTATGTCCATAACTACCATTAAAATGCATTTAATACATGAATCAAACAAAAGAGGTTCAATTTAGGTTGTGACTTAGCTATGCATCTAAAGTTCATGATTTGATTTAACTATTGAATCTAATTAGGTACTAATGTTAGACTTGGCTAATCCTAGTTATGAATATGATTTGATTAGGAAACCTAGAATTTAATTATTTTGATGTCCAGATTAAACACTTTAATCTTAGTTTAGATGCCTTTATCTAGTCACACCAGAAATGTTATACTCTACTTGGATTAATTCCAAATTAGTCCGTAGGTTTTCCAAAATTTTTGTATAGCATTCAGTCCTCTATAATATCCCTAGGTTATCTCAAATTTATCTAAACAATTTCAGAACATGCCAAAATTATCTTGACGGCCAAAATTGTCGAGATAAATAAGTTACCTATTAGACACAAAAGGGATTGATTCAATGTTCGAAAAATTCTTGGAACGTTAATTTCAAGCACATGCATTAAGCAAGTTATTGTCATCAAATAATACATTTCTTATCACATAAGAACCTTATTATGGTCTCATAACCGAAATACATACATAATAAGTCATTAAGTAAGTCAACTCCATCAACTTTGAAAAAATTGATCCATGTTGACTTTGACTTTATTTAATAATTGAATTAAATTCAATTAATTCTGGAAATATTCCAGAGTCCTATACACATTCTAAATGTGTCTAATAAAAAAATTCTAGAACCTAATTCTTAGGAATTATTTATTAATAAATAGTAAATATCCAACACATCATGTGTGCATAACACTTGTCATATTACTTCTAACACAAGTCAAACATTACATCAGCATGCATAAGATAATCACTTTAACAAGTTTCATACATCTCATACACGTGAAAACATCTCATCAAAACCCGCACAAGCATTCAGATTTCCAGAAATTCCCAAATATTAACATATGAATAGTTTAGATAATAATTTGAAATAAAATAGAAAATGACATTAAATTGCAAATTACTTTGACATAAACATAACATCTTATAAACATTTTTAAGAAAGAAAATTATAAAAAAATTTATAGAATTTACATGAATTTTTCCAAATCAACATGCAAGTCAGTTATGACCCAGCAAACACTTTGCACATGTTCAATATATGATCTATAACATGCATAGACTTGCTCTGATACTACTGTTGGGATAGCCATGGTTTCACGCATCACATGCATACGTATGCAGTGGAAGTTTTGAAATCAAGATTTTGATGCTATGACAACCCGAAAGCCACAGAATCATACAAGCATGTATGGATACGTAAAGAACATATAAAAACTTTTTACCTTTTATTTATTCTCTTTTCTTGTTTCTTCTGTTTGTTTGGGTTGTTGCAAACACCAAACCCTTCCTTAATCACCCAAAAACATGCAAAGAAGATGAAGAAAAAATGTATAAGGGTGATTTGAGCACCAAACTGGATGAGTTCTAGTGGATGCTCAAGATGATAGAAGATAGATCAAGAATCTTATTGCATGCACTTTGATTCATGCAACAATTGCATAAATTGCAAGAACAAGGTTCTTGATGCCTCTCTCTCACGCTAGAACTCTTCAAAAGCCTTTACGCTCTCACTTGAGTGTGTAAGTAGTGATTAAGCTTTATGTACATAAATGAAGAACTCACTTATGTACTGTTTCATGCCTTCTGTCACAATCATGGCTATTAAGCCATGATTGTGGCCATTTGAAAAATTGGGCTTGCCTTCGGCCATAATCATAGCCTATGAGTCACGATCATGGCCTAATTAAAATTTGGTCATACATAATTTGTTTTTCATTCGATCTTTTAAGCGTGTCACCCTTAAGTTCTTAGTTATTTTAGGCACTTAAATTAACTTGGATTTAAGAAAATCATGAAGGGTTTCATGATACCAATTTATCGGATTATAAGTGGATTAACTCACAAACTCTTTGACTTTTAATTATCCAACTTATGAAGCTTTCCTTAAATAGTTACCGTGCAATTAGCCCTTTCACCATACTATACCCCACTTAGTTCGGATTATGGGCTATGTGTCAACTCCCACTAGATTGACTACATCACATCTAGTCTAAGTGATGTTAGTTCTTATCCTGGGATCTCATTACTCTATGTGTCGTTCAAGACTCTCTTCATGACACATAACTACTCTGGCTAGAGACTCCTAAGTAATGACCCCGAAAAAAGGTTGTGAGTATCATCTCCTTTTATCAGTAGTGGTGAATCCTTTATTGGCTATCTAATTACCTTTAAATGCTAATAGTTGTACCTCTAATCACTACCCTAAGAGTGACCTCGTCTTAAAGTAACAAGGAATGATGTCAAAGCACATGATTAGTAACCAAGGTATCCTTGATTACCTCAAGTCTTAGGATATTTTCACCATTGTTATGATGAGATTAATCATTGACTTTCGATATATCATCCATATGATAATCTCATAGCAGGTCATCTGGTATACTTATTGTCATTAGTAAGCATCCACATGCTAACTCTAAACATCTCATGTTTATAGTTTATGAGATCCACTGTTTAATCAAATCAAGGAGTATAACACGTGTTAGTCTATCTGGATTAACAATGTCCTACCTTATTAATCCTATGACTAGGGATTGTGTAGATACTAACATAATTGCACATGAAAGGAATCTCATTATCATGATCTCATTATGATTTCCTTCTTACTATATTTTGTATCATAGACTTCATTAACTAGATTTAAGATCAATATCAATTCATATATAACGAACATCGAATTAATGAAAAATGCCTTTCACTTAATTAATAAAAATAAATTAAGTATAAAAGTGCTAAATGTGATTACCTTTAAAGCACTACTCTAACACTAAAGGCTTGTAAGTGGGAAAGTATCTATAATTAGTTCTCCCATGTTACGCCTTAGGAGATCAAATCCACAAAATGATGGAGCTTTAGTTAGATTTTATTTTAGGCCTCATTCTTTATAAGACAGATTGGTTATTTATAATTATCCAATTTAATTTTTCAAAAAGGTACAATTCTAATTTTCCTCCTTAATATTTTTTGTCAACAATTAACATTGTCTAGGAAAAATAATTTTTTCTTTGGGAAGTAATTTAATCCTTTTATATTTTATTTTTTAAGTGATCTTTAGAGTTGCAATGATGAAGCTTAACTTCTTCATTTTTCTCAATTTTCTTTACAATATTAAGTTTGACTTTAATGTACTTTGTTTTTATCATCCAAAAATATATTTTTAGTTTTTATTAAAACAAATTTATTATCAATTTTAATTATTGCTAATTTCTTTTAAATTGAGCTCAGAAATTTTTAGTCAAATTATTTGATTTTATGCTCTTATAAATGAAATTTACTATGCTTCTATTATAGATTAGGCAAAAAAAATTCTTAATTTCTTTAAATTCCAAAAGAAAACCCATTTTCAAAAGTAACCTAACTTGAAATAATTTTGGCATCATGAGAACTTCTATCCAATCACTATTTTTGTACTTGGTAGCTTATCATTCTCATTCTTTCAAAAACTAAAACCAATCAATTATTCCTATTTGTTACCTTAATTAGTACCCTTTAGCTACTTTTAAGTGTAGTTTGTTTGAAGCTTGCATGAATCTTCACAGCAAGCTTATAGCAAAAATTCTTCCAGGTCTTATAGTTGAAAGGTATAGCAAATATCCTACAATACTTTTGAATTTATATGCATCAACCTTGATTTCATAATCAAGCATAAAAAGATTCTTATTTATAGTAGTGGTGTAACTGTAGGTTTGGATTTTTCTATTCTAAACCTCTTGAAATCTCCTAAGTATACTTCTGTTAAGAAGTGAATATGCCTTCATTGACTTGCATAACTTGTATGCTTGAGAAGTAGTTCATGGACTTGCATACATTTCCTTATCTTTTTCTTAAACTAAAAATGTAATTTGAATCTCCTTATATCGGTAAATCTTAAAGAGACAATATTACTTTTAGATTGTTGTCAACTACCAAAACATGTAAACTGTCGTCATTTTAAGTGAGTAAGAGTTTATTCTACTGTACCAAGCTCTAATTGTCTTATTTAAATTATAAAGAGTCTTGTACAATTTATAAACTTTCTTTTTACTTCCAAGAACCTTGACTCCTTTGGGTTGTTCAATGAAAACTTCCTTATCCAATAGACTATTTAGAAAATCTAACTTCTTATATAAGTGATATTTACCCAATATTAACTAAGTTATATTATGCTTTACAAAAGTTGTAAAAGAAGTGTTTAATTAGTCAACTCCTTATGGCTAAGCATAGCCTTTCATGACTAGTCTAGCTTCAATTTGTTAATGGATCTATCTGGATTTAACTTAGTTCTAGAAATGACTTAGCCACATTCCCTTTTTGAACTAAATACCTATTAACTAGTTTCCAAGTTCTATTTTTATCATTCTGATCTCTTGCTATATAGCTATTACCCATTTTTCTTTTTAACAACCTTATTCTCATTTATTGCTAGATTTAAATATATTATATTGCATTTTCTATAAACATCAGTTGAGGGTTTTGTATCTTTAAAAAGTTTGTCATCAACATTCTAAAAGTTATGTCAGAAATTAGCCATCATTTACTGCAACAAAGCTTCCAAAAAATTTTAATTTATTTGCATTTTCTATATTGTTATTCCACTAGTTCCAATTACTATTTTCATTAAATATCATACTTTTGCACATTATTACTTATCTAGCCTTTTAAGTTATATGTTTTATAATTTTTTCTTATAATTTTCTACCCTTTCATAGTGTCATACCCTTTTAACTCTCCCACCTCAATTTTCATATCTAACTTGCTTCTCCTTGCATCTAGAATATGTGGGTAACAAATGCACCCAAAAAATATAAGGTCTTTAACTAAGACTTTATTGTTAAACCAAGCATTGTGTATTCTCTTTTCTCCTAAAACTTTGACTAGTAGCAAATTTAACAAATAAATTATGGTGTTCACTGCCTTAGCTTAAAAACACTTGAGAATGTTCTTCTCAAATATCATGCAGTTGGCTTCTTCTGTCACTATCCTATTCTTTCTCTTACTAACCTTATTCTACTAAACATTGCATAGAGTAGTGAGATATTTTTAAGTCCTTCCTGTGCTAACATCTTCTTGAATTCCTTAAGAAACAAACTTAGCACCACTATCTATTGTAAAATTCTTGATTGAATAGTCAAACTATTATTCTGCCAAGGTTTTAAACTTCTTGATTCTTTCAGAGTTTCTAACTTCTAAATTAAAAGAAAAACCAACAATATTTTGTAAGATCAACAATAACAAGATACATGTTTTGACCCCTATGGGTTTTCACTCGTTAGGCCATAAGATAGTTAGAATATGTAGACAATTAATTTTGTCTCAAAAATTTTCTTACATTTTTAGTTTTATAAAATTAAGAAAAATAAAATAAATTTTTATTAATAGTTTTATATTAGTGTTAGTCCAATTTGATTTTCATGGTTTACATACTATTAATTTTAATCATCTTTGTTTTTTATTTTATCCTTTTGTCTTTTTAATAATTAATTTTCAATTAATTAGTTTTAATTTTGTTATAGAATAATTGTCCTGCTAGGCATCAATTTTATATTTTAGGAAAATATGGGTAAATTAAAAGTCAAAATGAGGTTAGGAGTCAGAGTTAGAAATTGAATTACAAATGAAAAGAAATTAAATGAAGCTTAAATGAAGGACTAAAGTATATATAACGGAAGTTAGAGGACTATTATTGGAAAAAAAATTTGAAACACTAGTGGTAATGCATAAAACAACAATCAGGATGACAGAAAGCATAAAAAATACCAAGGGTAAGGCTTTATATGATGCTAAAGGAAATGAAAGAAAAGAAATGAAGGATGAAGCAAGGTGGTAATGAAGGATGGAATAAATGCCAGAATGCCCATAAAGAAAAAGAAATGGTGCAACATAAAGTAGGAACAATAAAAGGA
Organism: Erythroxylum suave; assembly: GCA_027563595.1. Taxonomy (NCBI): domain Eukaryota; kingdom Viridiplantae; phylum Streptophyta; class Magnoliopsida; order Malpighiales; family Erythroxylaceae; genus Erythroxylum; species Erythroxylum suave. Next base: position 1,895 of record JAOSBN010002883.1, on the reverse strand, counting down.
AGAAAAATGACATATCTTGAGCATAAAGTTTAGGCAACATAATAGGGAAAAAAAAAACCCAAATGATATGAAAATGATATGAAAATAATTATGAAATGTGGAGAAAGAGCAAAAAGGTGCAATTAAAACACAAGAAATTAAAGGGTCGTTTATTTTTATTTATGTCTTTATTACAAATTTTGGTTTTTGTTTCTCTATTTTAATTAAAAAGTAAAATATATTTAGTTGTTAATATTAATGTAATTACAATTTATTGATGATAATAATTAAATATCAATAAAATTAAATTAAAATTTTTATAAATAAATAAATAAGTTTAAATATCTTTTACAAAATTTACTAGTAAATATTAACAAAATTATATTATATTTTACTTAAATAAATGATTATATAATTAACTTATCAAATTTTATTTATAACATAATATTTATTTATTAATATATTTTAGTTATTATTTATAATTAAATATTTATATTTCATAAATTATTTAATAAATGTCTATATAATTTAAAATTAATTTAAATATATTTATTAAATAAATTTAATTTAATTTTTAAAATTATAATTTAAAGAATAAATTTTAAAAATTGAGTAATTAAGTTAGATTATTCATTATTCTTATTAGTAATTAATATTAAAAAATTAATTAGTATATAATTACTTACAAAAATGAATTCAAAATTCTACGTTTTATCATTTTCATAAGTTGTGAAAATTGAAAGATATCAAAACTAAAATATAATCTAGAGCTCAACTAAACAATTTTTACTGAATTTGAAAAATAAAATAGAGAATCAAAAATCATATTAGAACCAAATAGTCCCTAAAAGAAAAAAATTAGTGTAAATGGTCTCTAATGCTGATCTAAACTATAATGCTTAAAAGGGAACAATCTATACTATGTCATGCACTTAGCGACTAATTATGTGTTGACACAAGTTGGTGATTCCTATATGTTAAATACAATCTAATAACGCCTGAAAGGGAGGAAGAGTGGGTTTCTTGCTAGAAATATATTTTTAATATATTTTTTGAATATGATCCTTACCAATATGACTAGTAAAATTCAATACCAATATGAATAGGACTAGGAATCATTTTATTAAAAACAAGTTTGGATCAATAACATGAGTACGAAAATGAAAAAATGATATAAATTGTCACGTTCATAGAATAGAAAGGATTAAGAGTGATAAGACTGCCACTAATAAGCTATATAAGATATCAAGTTTTTAGAGAACCTGAATTAAGAGTTACTCTAAAAAGGTTAAAGAAAATTTGATTAATCAATAATAATGATGAACTATTAATTACATATTAGGAAAATCATTTATAAGCATAAAATTTTATGAACCAGATTCCTATAAGGAAGGTATCATCTTTAGCATAATTTAATTATGAAACAACTAAACAAATTTGAAGAGTCAATTCCTTCTAAACAAAAATTTAAAATTTCAAACAAACTATAACACCTAAATATATAAGTTTGATGTCTATGTAACTTTATAATTGATCTTGATTAGATTCTATAACTTTATGTGTGTAAGACACAAATGTGTCTAATGCTGGTCTCATTTTATATCTATCAATTTGCTTTTGAAACTTATTTTGGATATAAACATTACCAGCACGACACTAAAATAAATCATCTAACTCTTGTTAATCCAATTTAATCATTTTTCATTTGATTCACCCTTTCAGTTTATTACTTAATTATGCAATTACATAATCAAACGACAAAAAATCCAACAAACACATAAACAATCAAATTTTATAAATTCAAGAATAAAACTCCAAATGTGAGTTGAACATCCTCAATGTTGGACCCCGATTTTTAAGTAAAAATAAGAAATATTCAAAAGTGAAGGTGTTGATTAAAATAGAGTTGAAAAACA
>JAOSBN010002845.1:0-19321 GCA_027563595.1 Erythroxylum suave | reverse complement strand
TTGTAGAATGTGAATCACTCTTCGAAAATATGCTTGAATGACCATGATCCGACACCCATAGTGAGAGTTATGCTTATCGTCCTAAATCATGTACATACTCACGTCTTAAGTATGACTCCGAACGTTGGACTCCGGAAACAAGGTTCCAAGAGATGTAGTACCAGAGTAAGAAGATGAAACGATAATGACCCATAGTTGGGCTCCGGAAACGGGGCCCGACAATAGTCTATTCATTCTTGTTGATTATAGCCTTGAGCTACTAATCTAGCTTTGATACAGGTTACTTTTCCTGATTCATCTAGTTTATTTTTTAATACCCATCTAGTTCCTATAATAGATTTATTTGATGGTTTAGGGATTAGAGACCAAACTTCATTCCTTGTAAATTGATTTAACTCCCCTTACATAGTTAAAATTCAAGCTTCGTCTTGAAGAGCTTCATCAATTTTCTTAGGTTCTAATTTGGAAACAAATGCTACATTAGCCTCTCTTCTAAACTTAGATCTAGTTGTCACTCCTTCTGATGTTCTCTTATAATCAATTTTTTTAGGTGAGATGATTTATATTTCCAATCTTTTCTTAAGTTAATATTTTCAAAATTATTTATTACTTTATCAGATGGATCATCTGGTGGTGAATCGTCTAGGTTATTAACGAAGGGAGTAAATAGAGTTTCATCATCAAAATCATCTCTTTTTAGATGAGAATCGTCATTAAATTTTACAATCATAAATTCTTCAACAGATTTAGAAACAAGATTATAAACTCTATAAGCTTTATAAATAATTGAATAACCTAGAAAGATTCTTGAATTGACGTTAGAATCAAATTTATCCAAATTTTCTTTTGTATTCAAAATAGTACATTTGCAACAAAAAAGATGAAAGTAAGAAATATTTGGCTTTCTTCCCATCCATAATTCATATGGATTTTTATTTAAAATAGGTTGCAAAAATACTCTATTTGGAATATAAGAATCCGTATTTACAGCTTCTACCCAGAAGTACTTAGGAAGATTCATTTCATATAGCATAGTCGTTACCATTTCATGAATCGTCCTGTTCTTTCTCTCTACAACTACATTTTGCTGAGGAGTTCTAGGAGGGGAGAAATTATGAAAAATTACATTCTCTTTACAAAACATTTTGAATTTTTCATTTTTAAATTCCCCACCATGATCACTCCTAATTCCAGCAATAGAAATTACTTTTTCATTTTGTAATTTTTTGGATAAAACTTTAAAGCATTTAAGAGATTTTTCATTATGTGATAAAAACAATATCCAACAAAATCTAATAAAGTCAACAACAATTATGAGACCATACTTCTTTCCACTAAGACTTGCTGTTCTGGTTGGACAACAAATCTATGTGTAACAGGTCTAGAGGTCTAGACGAAGTTACAATATTCTTAGACGAAAAAGATGTTTGAACTAGTTTTCCTTTTTGACAATTTTCAGAAAATAAATCTTTGTTAAAACTTATCTTCGATAAACCTCTTACCAACTCATGTCTAACTAATTTGGAAATATGTTTAAAACTAATATGACCTAGCTTTTTTTTCCAAATAAGTTTTTCATCATCTTTTGATATAAAACATAAAATATTTGGACTTTTTAAGTTGTCTAAGTTAATTTTATAGAGATTATTTCGTCTCTTGGCAGAAATGATTATGGAACCGTCCTTGTTTTTGACTAGACAAGAATTTTGATTAAAAGATACTTCAAATCTAGAATCACATAATTGACTTATACTAATTAGATTATGCTTTAAGCCATCAACTAGCAGAACATTATCAATAGATGAAACGGAATCTTTACCAATCTTGTCGATCCCAATTATTTTGCCCTGCTTGTTGTCTCTAAAAGTTACTAATCCTCCTTACTTATAGTGGAGGTCTAGGAACATAGACCTTCTGCTCGTCATATGTCGTGAGTAGCCACTATCAAAATAACATTGGTGGTGGTTGCTTCTTTCAAGTAAGGAGATCTAAATATATTATATCCTTTTTAGGTACCCATATTTTCTTGGGTACTTTAGGGTTAGTCTTATAATTTTTCTTTGAATAACAAGAGTATTATTTCTTTTTCTTTCTATTAGGAACAAAATTCCTATTGTGAATAGTATTTCTATTATTAAAGCCTAAACCGCTTTTATCATTTGGATGTCTATAACTTCCAACCATGTCACTAATCCTTTTTGTACTTTCTGTAAATTTTGATAAATCCACTAAAAGACTATTAATCCTTTTTTTTAGTTGATTAATTTCCTCAGATCTATCTACAGTTACTTTCTTTTTCATATCATCTGCTTCTTAAGGCAGACATTTTCTTCTTCTAAGAGTTTTGTGTTCTTTAAATATTCAAAAATTTTCTTTTTCAATAGCCTATATTGTTTTAAGATAACATGTAAATCTTCTAACAATTCCAAATAAGCATCCTGAAGATCATTAAAGTCAGAAATTACCTCATCATCGCTTTCCCCTTCAGCTACCAGGCACATATTTGCTTATTCTAATATTTTTGAGTCAGATTCAGACGAATCTAGATCTTCCCATGTTGCCATCATGCTCTTTTTGTTTTCTTGACTTTTCTTTTGTTTTTTTTTGAGCAATGGACATTCAAACTTGTAATATCCTAGTTTATTACACTCATAGCAGATGATAGAACTTTTCTCATTCTTTGAATCGTCTTTTCTATTCTTTTTGAAAGAGAAGTCTTCATTTCCCTTTGATTTCTTTTCCCATATCTTTCTAATCTTTCTTGAAATGAAGGATAGCTCATCTTCATCTTCACTTGAATCTTGATCAGATTCGCTAACATCATCATTCTTGATTTCTTCAATCTTTGATGCTTTTGAAGATGTGCTTCTATTTTTTTGCATCTTCTGATTCTTCTGACCAGTGTTTAATGTAATAGATTTATCCCTTCTGGTTTTATCTTTTTCATCAAGCTCTACTTCATAGATTTTCAATGAACCAAGTCCAGCTTCAGCTTGCTTAAATCCTTAGCCTCTTGTATTGTTGTTACTTTGGGTCTCCATCTTTTTGAAAAACTTCTTAGGATCTTTCTAATATGATCTTGACTGTCGTAGATTCTCCCCAGAGCTTTAAGTTTGTTTGGAATTATCCAAATATCTTATTAATAGACTCATCGTCTTTCATCTTGATCAACTTATACTGATGAATAAGAATACAAATCTTGAATTCTTTCAACTGGTTTGTGCCTTCATGTGCAATGGCTAATGTATCCCAAATTTCATTTGCAGATTCACATCCATGAACCTTATCATATTAACTTCTACTTAGAGCACAACTTAAAAAGGACTTGCCCTTTGAGTTTAATTAAAAGTAAGCTTTCTGATCAATCGACCATTGGCCATGAGAGATGCTTTTCCCTTTGTTGTCCACTGGAATATATGGACCATTTTCAATGATATCCCAAAAATCATTGTGTGTGGATCCTGTGAAGAGTCACATCTTGTCCTTCCAATAATGATAATCTTCACCATTGAAAGCAGGGGGTCTTGAGACCGAGGAACCCTTTGCTATAAAAACATGTGATTCAGCCATAGATCTTTATCCTCACTTTGTAAGAGTGTTTTTTGGAAACTTGCTCTAGTACCAAATGAAGTAAATCACTTATTAATATAGAAATCATGTACAATATGCAAAATAAACAAGAAGGGGGGTTGAATTGTGTTAAATCGTCTATGATATTAATCTTAAAAATATTCTTGATTTTCATGACAAATTCAAATGATTACAAGATTAAACAATGCACTTAATTTGATGAGTAATGCAATAGCAAAAATTAGTATCTATTCTTCTAACAATAGGAAAATTAAAAAGGTAATAGTTAGAGAATATGGCACTGTGATTTATACTAGTTCACCCTTAACCTTAGGCTACATCCAGTCCTTAGAGTTCATCTAAGATTTCACTATCTCCTTCAACGTTACAAATATTATTTCTACAATTGTAGGGCCTCTTCAGGTCTCTTTCACAAAGTATTCTTTATCTGCTTCCTTAGCCTCTTCAGGCTCTAGCCTTTCTTTCACTATAAAGATATTGTTTGAGCTTCCACACTCACGTTATAGATGTATTTGCTCTCTTTCTTTCTTTCTTTTCTCTCAGAATATTTTTCACAGCTTGAGCATTTGAGCTTAGAATTTTTGTAGGTAGTTTTGTACATTCAGAATTCTTATTAAAGTCTAAGTCTACAACTAATATTTATAACCTAAATCTCCAAGGGTCTTCTTGAGAAATCTGCTTGTGAAGCCTTCTAAAGTCTATTATTAGTTGAGTTCTGTAACCAACTCTAACTAACTGACGTTCTACCACATTCTTCAACTAGATCAACTTGTTTAGATTCATATGCTTCTTCTGGTGTCTTAGACTTGATCGCTTTGTCTGATCTACCTTAGATGCTTTGTCTTATTCAGCTTTTACTTAATTATCGTCTTGATTTGATGATCTGTTCTACTTATATTTATCTATGCACTTAACAAATTTATTAAAATAGTTCACACACTTCTATTATTATTATTATTTGACTTTCATCAAAATCAATAGAAGAAGTGAAGTTTTCTTGACATGACAGGTCCACCATGATTACGGGCTAGCATAAAAAGTGAAATATGCCTTTTAAGTGATGTTTGAAAAAACTAATGATAAGGTACTTTCCTATGAGCCTTTAAGGCTTGAATGAGGCTTAAAAGGAACTTAGTTTGTTAGGCCCCATTTTCGGAGTCTAACTTCAGAGTCATACATGAGTGCATTACCTTGTCAGGTCTTTTTGATGGAATCTCATTAGCCAACTTAGGCTCATCTCCATTCTCATAACATCCTAAAATTTCCATAATTGCACACTTGATATATAACAATCCATTCTTATGTTTATATCCTCAACCATCACCCTAAACAAATCACTCATTTTTATCTCTTATTTTCATATCAAACTAAATACATTTCAATCTCCATTCAAGCCTAAATGTACCATAGGGATGCATCGATAAATCCACAATTTATAAATGTACAAGATTTGGGAAAATATGCATAGCTTTCACCATGGATGTCAGATTAAGGTCATTTAAGTTCTGTTTTGAAGAGATCTTCAAGTTCTACAACTTTTGTGAAGACCCCCAAGGGAGAATTTTGCTATTAAGAGAGTCAATATTTGCCCATTTTTAAAACTGCCCCCAAAAGGTCCACTTAGCAGACATACGTCCCTTCAAATGGACATGAACTGAGTTGGGACACTAAAATACTTGAGAAGGTCTACCTAGCGGACATGAAGTGCGTCCAATGGATGTTTATGAGAATTTGTTCCATAACAAACCGCTAGGATGGTATATAGGCTGGAAACCTGTGATGTAGCTCCCATGAGGCTTATTGGTGAAATATTCCACGAGCCTAGGAGCCACAACGAGAACTTGTTTTCTTGATTCACAAGTGTAAACAATGCCACGTACTATAGTTTTAAAATCAATTGTAGCTTATTAATTCGATTGACCAAATTGATCGATAAATTATTGTAGGTGATTAATTAGTACGATTAAGACAATTTTTCCCATAATAAACCCCTAGGATGGTATATAGACCAGAAACTAGTGATGCAGTTCCCTTGAGGCTTCTCAGTGAAATATTCCACGAGCCTAAGAGTCACAGCGAGAACTTGTTTTTTTGATTCACAGGTGTAAACAATGCCATATACTATAGTTTTCATATCAATTGTTGGTGATTAATTAAATTGGTTAATACATAGGAGATGTGTAAAGTTTAGATGTTCTGTAATTTTTGAGGTGCCATGAAGGATACATAGTATTGAATCACTGATTTAAATTAACAGTTTTTTATAAATGTGCAATGTTTATAGATCTTGGATGTATAGACGAATATCACGCGATGGTTTCATTAATCCTGAATTTGTTGAGGGAGTTGAAGCATTTATTCGTTATGCATATTCTCAACCTGCATATATGGATGGGTCAAAGATCAGATGTCTATGTAAAAATGCAAACATATTCATTTTCTTCCTATTGATGAAGTGAACGGGCATTTGTTGAGAAGAGGGTTTGTTCCTAATTATTTTCAATTGACGCGACATAGGGAGTGGTTGATTTGTAGCACCTTAAGGAGTACTGAAGGACAATAGTCTGTTAACTTCAATGAATTTGAAGGGGGATTAGATTTAGAAAAAATAATGTCGATGTAAACGAAAATCCTTACATGCAAATGGTTTATGATGCAGGCGATTATAACTTTCAAGAAAGTATAAAAAATCTTGAAGAAGAACCCAACCCTCTATCCAACCAGTTTTTTGACTTACTACATTCAGCTAACCAAGAACTATAACCAAATTGTGAGACAATGACTCAATTGTCTTGTATCTTGAACATAAAGTCTGAAGGGCATATTTTTTATCGTAGTTTTGATCAGTTTCTTGGATGGTATGATGAGTCACTGCCCCCTGTTCACACAATGGTTGATAGTTTTTACAATATCAAGAATCTTATTCGGGGTCTTGGTTTGCCTATTGAAAAGATTTATTGTTGCAAATTTGGATGTATGTTGTATTGGGGAGATGATGTGGAATTAGAAGAGTATAAATTTTGTGTCGTCAATCTAGGTTAAAGCCTAGAAAGCGTTCTATCAAAGGAAAGTTAGTACCCTGGAATATTATTTCCCACTAACTTTGAGACTTCAAAGACTATATGCTTCTGATGTTACTACATCTCACATGAGATGGCATAATGAACACCAATAAGAAGATGGAATAATGAGTCATCCATCAAATGCATTGGCATGGAAATATTTCAATGACACCCATTATCAGTTTGCAGCTGAAAGTTGAAATGTTTGGTTGGGCTTGTCGATGGATGGATTTTAGCCTTTTGGTTAATCCGGTCAGCAATATTCATCATGGCCAGTCATAATTACTCCTTATAATTTTCCTCTATGGATGTGTGTGAAAGAAGCATATATGTTCTTGATAGTGATTCTGCTAGGGCCTTCAAATCAAAAACATAAAATTGATGTTTTCTTACAGCCATTGATATCTGAATTGCAACATCTTTGGGAATATGGTGTTGAGATATATAATGTTTCTCTGAAGCAAAATTTTGTATTGAGAGTAGCTTTGATGTGGACAATTAGTGATTTTCCAGTATATGCCATATTACCTGGATGGAGCACAGCAGGGAAAATGGCTTGTCCTTATTATGGAAATGATTCAAATGCATTTTATCTTGCAAACTAGGGCAAAACATGTTGGTTTGATAACCATAGAAATTATTTTGCTCCAGATCATCCATTTAGTCACAATAAACAAAAGTTTATTAAGAATAGGATGGTTAAAACACCTCCTTCTGCTAAGAAATCTGGTGAAGAGATATTGCAGGAGATTTAGGAATTAGGCTTGTTAAAAGTTATAGAATTTGAAGCTGATGAAATTAATACAAGCATTAGTAGAAACTTTGGTTGGAGAAAACGAAGCATCTTTTGGGACTTGCCATATTGGAAAACTAATTTGATACGTCATAGCCTAAATGTGATGCATATTGAAAAAAATGTATTTGACAATTTGTTCAATACCATAATGAAACATTGAAGGGAGAACAAAAGATAATGCAAAATCACGAGCTGATTTAAAGCTTTTTTGTAAAAGGAATGAGTTACATAAGGATCTTTGGATCAGTAAATATCCAAAAGCATGTTACAATTTGGACAAAAAGAAAAAGAAAATATTGTGTGAATGGTTAAGGAGTTTAAAGTTTCCCGATGGTTATGTTTCAAACTTGGCAAGGTGTTTGGACATGCGGAAGTACAAATTATTTGGGATGAAAAGTCAGGATTGTCATGTGTTTATGCAAAGGTTAATTCCAATAGCATTTTGGGAGTTACTACCAAATAAGGTTTAAGAAGTAATAACAAAATTAGGTTTGTTTTTTAAAAGCTTAACATCATCTGAAATTCAGTTGGCTAAAACGGAAAAACTGGAAAGGAAAATTTCAGTAATTTTATGCAAGTTAGAAGGGATATTTCCTCCAAGCTTCTTTGACTATATGAAGCATCTACCTGTCCATTTAGCACACAAGGTTAAACTAGCTAGTCCAGTGCAATATCGTTGGATGTATCCATTTGAGAGGTACGTAATTCAACAAAATTGGACCTTTCTTGAAGTCAACTTATCAAGTTTTCATAAATCAATTTGTTTAACCCTATTCACTCATATAGTTATTTGCATCACTTGAAGAAAAATGTGAAGAGCAAGGCTAGAGTTGAAGGTTTGATATGCAATACTTATTTAGTGGAGGAAGCTAGTACATTTTGTTCACATTATTTTGAGCCGCATGTTCACACAAGAGAAAGAAAAGTTCCTTGTAATGACGATGGGGGAGGAGCTACTGATGATGATGGTAACTTATCCATCTTCACATATCCGAGATGGCCATGTGGATGTTCAACAAGAAGAATGTTAACAGAGGAAGAAATTGAGGCTGCCCATAGTTACATTTTATTGAACTATGAAGAGGTTCAACCTTTCGTGCAGTAAGTATCAAGCGATTATTTTGGTTTTTAAATTGGTTACTGTTATTCATAACTTGAATATATAATATTTTTTTTAGATTATATGAGGAATTGTTACAGGAGCTCATGCCCAACAAATCATAGGATGATATCTATAAAGAAGTTGGAAGCCGCTTTGCTCGATGGTTCGAGCAATATGTAAGTTTCGACTTCCAAATATGTTGAAATGATTGAATTATAACATTTAAATGTTCAAATAACATTATACTGTTTAATATAATATTTTCTTTTCTGTAGGCCTTAGAAACTTCAATAAACAACAAGTTCATATGTCATCTTGTGAAGGGACCTTTGCGAACAGTTAAATCATATCCAGTGTATTTCGTTAATGGATACAAATATCATACACAATCTCATGTTCATAGCATGGAAACAATAAGTAGTGTACCTTGCATACAAGGAGAAGTGATTGATTATTATGGCAAAATAATTGAGATAGTTGAAATTGAGTACCCTGCATTGCCAATAAAGCAAATTGTAATATTCATGTGTGAGTGGTTTGATCAAACTCCAAATGTCGGTACAAAAGTGAATAGTCGATACTATCTAGTTGAAATCAATAAGCAAAGAAGATTTCCAAATTTTGAACCTTTTGTGTTGGCAATGCAAGCGGTTCAAGTGTATTATGTTGCTTTTCCCAGCTTACGACAAGATAAGTTAGATTGGTTGGATGTTTGCAAAGTTAAAACACACTACAAGAATACAATCCAATATGCGACATTTTTAAAATGTCGCAGATTACCTTTTACGACGTTTTAAAACATGTCACAAAAAATGTCACAGATTGTGGTGTAAGCAAAAGCTTTCTGCGACGTTTTAAGGAAAACGTCGTGGAATGTATCAACATTTAGTGAAATTTAGGAAAACATCATGAAAAAGTTGGGCTTTTCGCAACCTTAAAATAAAATGTAAACATTGTGGAAACTTCCTTTCCCTTACATTTTGGACATTTCTACAACGTTTAGGAAAACATCGCGAAAACTATGAATCTACGACGATTTTGGAAACATCGCAGATTCATCAACATATTATGACGTTTTATTTTAACTTCATGGAATCTGCGGAATGTTGAGGAATCTACGATGTTTTAAAACATTGCAAAATGCAATAAAAAAAGTTGCAGAATCCATTTATTTGTTTTTATCTTAAAATAAATTTAATTTAATTTAATAATTTTTCAATTTATAATAATTTTTAAATCTTATTTATTTAATAACTATTCAATATTATTCAATATTGAATTTTATTTATTTATATCATTAATTTTAATAATTATTTATGTATCATAAGAATTTGATAAATACAGACAATTCACTATTTACTTACAATTTTCAAACGTGTCATCATACATTAATTAATATAAAAAGTTTGTCTTAATTTAATAAGATATCAATATGAGTACATATATCTAGTCTAAACGAATATTATGTGTAGAACATAAAAGTTCAAAAGATTTTTTGGTTGTTCAAATTTAATTCTTTGTTGCTCGACTTCGGTAGTGAATCGATTCTGCATTTGTTCAACTTTTTTAGTCAATTTATCGACTTGAGACTGTAACTCCTGATTAACCTTCTTTGACTCCTCTAGTTTGTCTCAAAGTCTCTTTCTGACTGAAGCCTTCCCTTGTAGTCAAGGCCTAACTCCGATGCCAGCAACATAATCAAATCTTGTGCCAAGACTTTGTCGCACACTTCATCCACTATCATTGGATGACCTTGTTCTATTGAGTCTGCCAATTCCTTACACATTAATTCCTGAAAAATAAAGAATAAATTAGATACTAAAATTAATAAATACTGAAAAGAATTTGTATTTGAACTATGTATTCACCCATTTTTCTCTGCATTCTGTAGTTTTTCATTGACCTTTACTTTCATCATAATAAGTGTGATACCATAGCTTCATCTGGTCACACTCTTCTTCATCTTTGTCACTTTGTTATATTGAAAAATATTATTAGTAATATTTATTATGAATTTTGAAATATCAACCAAAGTAAAATATAATTAAAAAGACAATAACTTACAATCTCATGCCCTATCGCTACAAAGGCCTTGAAGCCGGAGTTTGGTCAACATTTGACTTGACTCCTAGCCAATTTGGTTTTTAAACTTTTTTCCTAACAATAAACATAACAAAATATATTATAACATCTATAAATCACAATTCATAAATACAAAATATAATTAGTTGTCAAAAAAGTTGTGAAAATAATTTTTGTGATCAAATTAACTAACCTTTGTAGCCGATTGGTCCCAATATTCACATAAATCCATCCACTCCACCTCTGTGACATTTTGCGGTTTAACATCCTTTTCGTTCTTGGTATAATGCCTTTTTAAATGAAATCTTTGATCTCTAAACCTTAAAGAAAGAAATTTCTTGACAGTAGCATGTACTTTGGTGCTTGTCCTCATTCCCTTGACTTCCAACTTTTGTTGCAAAAAATTAAATTATGTCAGAATGTAATAGGCATATGGAAAACACATACAAATTAGATAGTTTTATAATACTTACATCTAACTTATCAAATGCAATGTCCAACTCCTCATTAGTTATTTTTTCCATTTTTTTCTTATAGGTAATGAAGTTTAGGTTACCATACCAATCTCACTCGATAATTTGGCAGACAGTGCAGAGTTGGTTGGTCATCCTTCAGTGCGGGAGATCTCTATCGCCAATCTCTTACCTATCGCCTTATTAATCTTTTCCAATCCGTATCCTTTTGTGACACCCCTTGTCTTTTTCGAATCAGTCGTGGATCCCAAAATATAGCAACGATTATTTAACAATAAATATATAACATACTCTTAATTGGTTAGATAAACAAAATTATTAAACTTGAATGTTTAACCAATGTGATATGAAAAATCATACCTGTAGTGCTTGTAGAGATAACACTAATACTGTGAAAAGGGCTCATGTCATTTACTGGTGGCTGATTAGAAGCTGGAGGCATCTCTTGAGAAGTTGATGGAGGCATCCCTTGAGAAGTTGATGGAGAACTAATATTGTGTCGCATTCTCAAAATTTGTATATACTTGTCTCTACGATGAGTAATAGGCACAGATGTGACATCTCTTGGTGTTGGACTAGGCTCACAAGGTGTTGGTGTGTGATCATTTGGCTGTGTATGAGCAGATGGCTCATCAGCTACACTTCCAAGAAGCTGACGGTACGATGACTGTAGTTACGTTGGCACTAAACTGCTGAGTGCAGCCTTATTCTTCTTCTTTGGTAGACCGGTCCCATATCAATCATCTGCATTCAATTCAACATTAGATTTCAATGATAATATTAATTGATTAAGTAATATTCATCAAACCATATTTAAAGAAAACAACATAGCCTACAACTAAAAAAAGACCTAGTAACTCAATGTAAAAGGGCAAACATCGAAAAATTATAAGATCAGGTGTAGATAAAAAGCAGTATATTATTTGGAATTCCAAACATAAAAACCTTTAGCATTAAATCTTGACAATCCAATATCTGAACATCTGGGCTTAACCCTCTTACACATTATAAAGCATGTAGTAACATCAAACTTCAAGACAATATTAATTTGAACATTCAAAACTCAATATCAAAGATTGACTATTACAACTAATCTTAAAAAGTTGAGATCAACAGTCTTTAATGATGGCTTGGAGCATACAATAACCATAATAGCATCCAGACATCGAGATATTAGAGATGAAAAAACTTTCAGACTCTGACTGGAAACAAATGGATTCAAACCTCAATAAGTTAGAGTTCAGAATTCAACCTAGAAAAATTATTCCAAATTGACCCAAGGATAAGAAATCAAACCAAGTAGACCTGAAATGAATAGGTCAAACCATGTTCAACCTAATTTGAACTGGTGTTCAAAGTTGTTTAACAATGCAAGCTCAACCATTAAAACTAATGAGATATAATATAAGCACACTCACTCTCAACCACACCATAAGATTTGCCTAAATAATGGTTATTTAATGCTAGTGTGACTAAATAAATCTAAATACCCTTGCCAAGTGCAACTTAAAGAACCATTTCTGTAGCAAGCATTTGCATAGCTTCAGTCTAAAGACGTCCAACTCCATAATCTAATATACATTGAGGTACGTACATATTTGGAATCTTGTTTTCATTTGTTTCAGGTGAGCTATTTATATCTTGCGGTGAGAAGATATTGAAGGTGTCCTTATCTTTGTATCAGGGTAATAGTTGGATCATTTACTATCTTTAGTTAATGATGTTGTAAGATAATACAGGCTGCCTTCTACTTCATTTGTAGCCAATAGTTGAAAATTTAGCAACTCCTAAATGAAAAGCTATCTCCCATAAAAAATGAAAAGAAGCTTCATGATGCTTTACATAGCATTGGGGATAATCTCACCGATTTTATATTCATCAATACATTTAAAATCCCAGAACCCCAGCGTTATTGATCTCCAAATTATACAATGGTTTAACTAGGGAGCTAGCAATCTCAACATTGACACCTTAGGTGATACATTTTTCCAATACATGAAGAGAACATATTGGTGGAGTGTTTTAGGTTATACATTTATTCATTCTTTTGTTTTGATTAATTCCAAGTCTCTTTGAAAGAACATTTATTTCTTAAGCCTTCTTTCTCAGGGTTATACAATTACCTAAGTATATTTTCTTGAGAAAGTTAGATATGTACGTACTGTTGGATTCATGGTCTTAATGATGGATTTGATTCTCATGAGGTAGGAGATAGCTAACCTCTCCTATCAAAACATTGTAATTTGCACTATTTATTGTTTAACTTTTTGTTAGAGCTCTTTCTCCCTACTACTTCTTGGTTATAATGGAGTTTTAATGGAATTGATAAAATAAATATGAGCCATGTCTTGATTCATTTTGCAAAGTAGTCATGCAATTTCAAGCTTTTTGTGTAGCTGTCTGATTTTTCTTCCTACTCTACTTCTAGTATTAGACCCTGGACATAATTCACGCTCTTTGATTATTCTTTTTAAGGCTGGCAAAGAAGTACCAGCAAGAGGTTGTGTCAAAGTTGTACTGACAGCTGATATCTTGGAGTACTAAATCTGTAATTGCTTTGTGGCCAAAATTGCAAATGGCCTATCTATTTGTTAGATTTGTTTGTGTTATGGTTGACATCTCTCATTTACAAAGGAATGCCACAGAACTTGATTGATAAAGGGTGATGACTTAGGACATCAGTCTAACAGGCAATGTTCATTTAAAAGCTTATATTATTTGTTTTTGCATGTAACTATAAAAGAAGTTGTGGATAAGAGAATAGTATGCTTGTTCTTTTAACAAAGTTATATCCTCCTCCATTTTCAGTGGTAGATAAAGAACATGTAGTTGGTTGAAAAGAAATTGGTGGAGTGTTTAACCTAAAACACTATACCAATTTCTGCATTTAAAGGTATTTTGGCAGCCAACTTAGGAAAAGTTTAAGATGACCTATATATATGCTGCTAATCGTGCATTTCAAATAACACATGTATGGAAAGATATTAAAAAACTCTCTGTTAGCATTAGGGAATCTTAGATGGTTTTAGGAGACTTCAATTTCATTATATACTCTTTATAAAGCTGAATAAGTAGGAAATAAGCTTGAGAAAATAGATGAAGAATTCAGAAATTGCCTTCTTAACTCAAGCTTAGTTAACCTAAACTTCATATGAAATTTGTTTACTTTGTCAGATAAGCAAGAAAGGTACTATCAAATCAAAAAGAAGTTAGATAAAGGTTTGGTAAATTTAGAATGGATGCTACAATTTCCTAACAGCTCATGATTATTCAATAATCATGGTTTTTTACAGTAAAATTCCCTCGTTAAGATTATAATAGATCCCAATGTTTGGAGGCATAAAACACCTTTCAAGATTTTCAATCATCTTGTTGATATTTACAAAGGATTGAACAACCTTGTTCAAGGATCCAACTCCTTTAAATTAGTAGCCAAATTAAAGATCATAAAAGAGGAGTTATAGCAACCACATAGGAATCATTTCAAAGATGACTTGTGTAGGGAAGTGGAGAATTATTGTATAAAGCTATATAGTGTCCAAACCACACGATAACAAATAAAAAGAAGATATGATGACTTATGTAGGGAAGTGGAGAATTATTGTATAAAGCTATATAGTGTCCAAACCACACGATAACAAATAAAAAGCAGATATGAGGCCAGTAACTTTATTCAAGGTGATAGGTTAAACTATCTACTATTTCTAGTTGGATTTGTTGCTAAACTAACATAGACATATCCAATAAATTTCCAATTGTGTATGTTACCAAAATGAAAGGTATAATAGTTGTAGAGACAAGGATTCATGTAATCGTTCCAAAAAGAAAAAGGCATATGATTTTATCAAATTGAACTCATAATTGGAGTTGTGTTGAGGATAAAATTCTTTCTAGAAATTGAAATTGAAATGTACATGAGAATGAAATCCTTAGCAAAAACATATGTTTTAATGAATGTTAAGAAGGACAAGTCTGAGGGGGAAATACAATTTGATTTGAAAATGAGGTTCTATGCAGGAGTCATAAACAATATTTCCGAACACCAAGACAAGTGCACTTGTTGGGTAATGCCCACATCTTTTAGAAGAAGATCTTGGACCAAAATATCCAAAGGGTGTACATGATTGATCATATTTTCAAACTAGGTCCATATAAAAGAGGCCTATCTGTCTATAACGACTTGACCTTTCTTCTTTTTCTTTTTATGGTGTGAAGGTGAAGTGTAGATATACAGTTATATCTACAGAATAAATAGTGCTAGAGTAAGGATACAATTATAACAAATATACAGAAAATGATATCACATGGAGGATTTTAGTAGCAACTTGTGTATAAAACAAACCTAGAAAGCTGAAGTTTCACTAGATCAAGTTGCTTCCTTTAATTATTGGTTCAGTCCAAATTCTACTTGCTTATTTAATTTTGTATATTTCCTCATATAGAATTAAGGGTATGTCTCAAATGCAGAAGGAAACAGTACAACAAGGCAAGCATGTGAAGATGGTGGTTGGAGGTAAGAGAGAAAGAGAGGATGTATGTGTGCAATATATACACATGAGTGAGTGAGAGAGACAAAAAGAGGCAGGCATAGCCTTCTCAGAGATGGTGTCCCTCTACAGATCATTTGTAGTTTTGTGAGTCCGTGATTCTACTTTCTTCATCTTGATGTGATTGGTCTATCTTCTCTCTCTCCCCCACACACATAATCCTCTTGTCATTGCCAAATCAGTTTTTTTCCTTATGAGATTAAAACTAACGAGAATGATTCAAAGAAAAGAGAGATGGTACCACTATCTGCAGATATTTCTAATGAAGAGATAAGAATGTGTTGCAAAGAAGATGAACATGAGGTTTGATATGAAGAAATGAATTAATATATGAAACACTGGTTCTTACAGTCATGAAGAGTTGTTGATTATTCGTAATCACTGGTTTATTCATAATCAAGAAGATAGAGCAATTCAGAAATTTCAACCTCAGTTTCTTATAAGATTTGACTTGATAATCATTGGATAGTGTAGGACTTGTGATTTTTGTTATTTTAGGGCTATGGATAAACTTATATTGTAGTGATCGTACAGTGATGATGGACACACAGAGTGAAGTGGAAAGTTTTTGTTTGATTTTGCAGAGAGACTTAGTAAGAACATTTATTAACTTATGATGAGGGTACTATTTCATGCAGAAGATAACTTATAGAAATTAAGAACACATGCACATGCACATGCATCCAAAATTATCTTGTTCATTTTTTGGTAAATCATATAGGTAAATTATCAAGTTGATGCACCTAGTATAGCAATAGCAAACCTGATATTTATTTGAACCTTGTTTATTTAAAGAGAACAAGGTTTAGACTAACTTGAACCACAACCAATATCACCACAACCAAACTTATGCTGGGATTAGGTTCTATTTTTTTTGTTTGATGAGTGTAATAGATATGAGCTCAACCTTCATCTTTCTCTGTCTGTTATGTTTCATGTCAATAAACTAATGACTAGTAAAGAAAAGCTACTCTTAACTTCCCTTCCTTTATGTTATGTTATTGTTTATAAGTCACGCACGCTTCCTGAACCAGCTGTATCCTACAACACTAGCCTTATGTTGGATTCGGTACTTTTGGCTTGTTCCATTATGACAATTTTCCCATTACATTGCTCTTAGACACTATAAAACTGTATGAGAGAAAATTTTATGGGATTAGGTTCTGTTCTTTTTTTCAGTTTAACCAAGTTCAATACCACTATTGAATGCATATTTAGTTTTAATTATCACATCTTATTAAACTATACTTGTAACTTAGAGAGTGATAAAGGATGTGATCCTTTTAGAAATACCTTTTGGTTATTTTAGGTTGGTTCAACAGAGTTTTAACTCTCAGTCTAATCATAAATCAAACTTAGTAACTGAACACTAAAATCATATGGTCCTGTGAAGAAGATCCATTTGCCTACCTAGCTAAAGCAGTTGTGATCAATCAATGAGTGTTAGAATCGTCTCTTTCCAACACTTTATATTTATGAAAAACTGAATTTCTAAGGTGTAATAAAAACATGCCAACTTTGTGCATATGGATGTTGCAATTCATTAAATCAATACTTGATATCATTAAGTCAATTGCAAGGTTGTTAAGGAATTTTTTTTGGTCAAGTAAGAAAAACTACTCACTGGTGCGAAAGTAAGATGGTCTAAAAAACGCCCAAAACCTACTTTCACAAACAATTAAAGGTTCTATTATAGATAAAAAAATGTCCAAACCTGTATCACAACAGAAATAACATAAGTAGTCAATATCATTTTTATCCAACTCCAACACAAGTATAGCAATGAGTAAAAAGAAAGAGAGAAGAGTATTCACCTCTTAGATATCAGCAGATGTTATGCCAGAATCTATCAACTGAGCCTTAAAAAGATCAAACTTCTTAGGTGTGAGCTTGTTCAATATCCTGTATGAAAAGCAGCAATTGAAATTGTCGAAATGATACTACTAATGTATAAACTTCAAAAACATCTAATTATTTTTAGAATTTGACAAAAATTTCAGAAATAATTCCATGAATTAGGTATAGGCCTATACCTAGCACTAAAAATTCCACATTCAAAATAATATTAGCATATACCTAGCATCTTTTTATTATTTTTAACTTGACCACATTAAAAATAATATCAGCCTATACCTAGCATTTTTGTTATTATTTTTAACTTAACCATATTAAAAATAATATTCAAGTTGTAGATTAAAGGGTGATGTTTTAAAAGTATGCTTTCCTCTTATATGGTGAGGCACTGCTTTGTATACTTAAATCCACGAATATGGTTAATCATAAGAAGATGCAAAATATTGTAGAAGCAATTTTTGAAACATTTAGATGTCTATCATTATACTATGAGTGTTTTGCTGAAGGTGTGAAGGAATTCATACACCTCTCATCTAAACTTGCCTAAATAAAGGGGTCAATGGGTGAAGACCTATGTTTTGAAAAGCTCACTAACATCAATGACAGCAAGAAGTTTCTATTTCATATTGATTCTCACTGACACAGAGCAATAGTAGCTACTTTTGAGGTTTTTTAGAATGGCCTTAAGTCATTAGAAGAAGGTACTATCATGTATGAAATAGAAGCATTGGAGCCAAAGAGAAGCATGGATGCTGCATATAAAGAAATGATCAAATGGAAGTGCTATTTTGGTGTCTAATATAAGTCTTTAATAAAATCTGAATACAACAATGAAGAGCTCAACAACAAAGGTTCAATTGCATAACAAGAATTTAATCATCATCATTGTCGGTGGACTCTTCCAATACAATATCTCACTCATTCTCACTACTGCTTGTGTCTAAGTCCTCCAAATCATCTTTCAAATGTTGCTTGGAATTTAATAAAACATTATCTACTGCATCATATCGAATATCATTTCGATCTAATGACTTTAATGAAAATTCCTTGACTTCCACTACAACTTCATTAGACTCCTCAACATCATTTGAACCTTCTTCATTTCTAAGCGAAGGGATATCATACGCACATCTAACTTCACATTCTTGCACAATCCACCAATGTAGACCGAATAACAAATCTTCCATATAAAAGACTTGCTTCACTTGATATGCCAAAATAAATGGGTCATCCTTGTACTAGGTCTTAGTTACGTTAATACTTTTGACGATGCTATTAACCCTTATATTCGAATTTGCAAGATCATACCGTTTGCAGTTGAAAAGTACAACATTTTTACCCCTAACATATTCAAGCTTGATAATATCTATCAAAACCCAATAAAATGTAATATTATCTTCCCCATAATTTCCTAACACTGTAATACCACTATTCTGTGTAACCCTACGCATATCACAGGCTTCAGTGAAAAATTGCATGCCATTTGTATTGCATACAGTGTACTTTTCCACCAAACCTTTATTTGGTGGTTATAAACCCTATTGTATCTTTGGGTAAAGTTCGGTATAATTTGAAACATGCCTTTAGATGTAAACTATAGACTTATATATAATTTTTAAAGATAGATGTACTCTAGGTTATGTCTATATTGGAGATAGTGTTTAATTAAAGATAAGAGTTTTACCTTTAAATTTTCTCTAACTTTACCTTTTATGATCACACCAAGCTTATATGTAAAGGATCTCGTACTTTAGAATAACAGTGTTTACATTATACCCACACTCTTTACAGGATTAATCCTTACATCTTTACCA
>JAOSBN010002827.1:0-18033 GCA_027563595.1 Erythroxylum suave | reverse complement strand
ATAGGTATGAGTCTATAACAGAGAATAAAATCAAAGATATATTGATGTAGCTCTAAATCCTTATCTAAAATAAGTAGTCAATCTCATCTTGATCAGTATAAGAAAAGTATTCAAGCAACAAATGAAGTAAATAACCCAAATAAACAATCAAAAGCTAACAGAGTAGGAGTCAATTAAGCATAATAGGTATGAGTCTATAACAGAGAATAAAATCAAAGATATATTGATGTAGCTCTAAATCCTTATCTAAAATAAGTAGGAATCGATTAATATCATTAGCTCTAAAATCAATAGTTATTTACCAGGCTTCACACCCAGCACTACCTAGCTCAATGTTTAAGGAAGTTGAAAAACTTCTGAGCAAGTTGTTATGTAATGGAGGCAAAGAGGAAGGTTTAAAAGAAATAGTGAAATAGAAGGAGTTATGTGTTTTGAGAAGCCAAAGTGGTTTAGGAATAATTCCTCTAAGGGCAATGAATATGGCAATGCTAGCTAAAAGGACTTGGAGGCTTGTTAAGGATAAAACATCATTATAGGTTAAATAGATTCGTTGTTACTATATAAAGGAAGTAAACTTATAGAATATAGATAGCCTTAAGAACACATATTCTACCATACATCATATATTTAATATAAAGAGTGAAATTAGGAAATCAGTATCCTGAAAAATTGGGGATGGGAGCATAATACCATTCTGGTATGATAACAAGTCCTATTATAATCCTGTGGAAGTTCAACTAGCATTTCTATAACTTAGAAACACAGTTTGGATGATTGATGCATTCAAATATGTTTTATAAAGTATAGACTTGCTTTCAAAATTGATAAGATATTTGAATTTGTTGACTCATTTACTTAAAATACCTTTGATTCTTAGAAAGAGGATAAGGCTATGTTGAAGCATATAAATTATAGATCATTCTCTCACAAAACAGTGAGGGATATAGTTTGGGAGGCATAATTAGAGGTGTCATGCCATCATCTTATACTAATCAAACATATATAACCATAAGTGGCAAACTATCTATAGTTGGCAATTAAAAGAAATCTCCCAACTATAGATAGATTACAGAAGTTCCTAACTATACCTAATTGCTAATGCTTATGCAATCCTAACACATAATTGATCAAGTATTTCTTGTTTCAATGCTCATTTTAGATAGGGCTTTTAAAGAGATGAAACAAGGATGTAAATTGATTAATACACTAAATGCGGCATGACATACTTGATTGGAGCATCAAATTACATCATAAATCATTTGTAGAGAAATGGATTTACATAATTTTTCTTTAACACCTAGTGAAGGTCATGTAGGATGAGAGGAATAGAAGAGCATTCAACGACTTAGAGAAGATTAGAGGAGAGTTTCTCAATGAACTTATAGGCAAGTGAGGGCACATCTAAGTATTTATAGGTAGAAGATCCATCTAAGCGATCAAATGATTGAAAGTTGGGGTATTTTATGATGTACATTAGTAATGTTTATAATAAACATTGTATTTTTGGTTAAAGAATACATTAAATTCTCAAACAAAAGTCTATATCCTTCTTATAATACTTTTGTAAAGCTCTAGTATCTGCCTAAATGCTAAGTGAAAATCTATTTTTTATTCTTCACAAGAAACTTTTATGATTTATGTTTTTAAGTTATTCAATTATTAAGACCTTATTGGGTAATTGTAAAATTATTTTCCGTTGACACCATGATTGAATCACGATCAGTTTCCCTATAGTGGTATTAGAGCCTCCTATAATTGTTTAACTTCATTACATTACTTAATTTGTTATTGATTTGATAAAAATTAAGTCTTAAAAACTTGTTTTAATTAATTTTCTAATTATAATTAGAGAAAATTTTATTTAGGATTTTTTAATTTAATTGATTCCTTTAAATTAGATTTTCTGAAAGTTAAATACACTTTTCTTTTTGCTTCTCAATCTCCACTGTTATGTTTCTATTTTAAAAGCTTATCACTTGGAAATTGGATTTCTTATGTTTTATTTGGAATTTTGCTTCTGATTATTGTGGTTTTTGGGGAAAAAATATACATATCCCCAACTTAGTTTCTTAGTTAATTGAGGTTTTTAAAACCTTAAATGCTTGATTGAATTAGTTGTTGGATGAGGATGGGGACCTTATCGATACCACTAATTGAAGCCAGTTAGCTCACAAGCAATGGTAACCATTGATGGGGGCAAAAATCACCATTACCAAGCGCTTCGAATGCCCTAACTAGGAAAAGGGACACAATAAAGCATCGACTTTGGAGATATAAGCAACACAAGCAGGGATAGGAGCAATGGAGAAGTAGTTGGTGGTGCAAAACAAGAGACCACAATAGAGAAAAGAAAAAAACCCTAACATGTCGACATATAAGATGCACACACCAATCAAAACTTTATGTCGACTGAGGTAGGTGCAATACACATGTTTTGCAGAAAAGTTATAGCACATGTGTCTCTAATTCTTCTTAAGTTAATCTTATATATTAAGCCTTTTGTAAGTAAATTAATTTAATTGAGAATAAATAGGTTTTAATTCCTAATAAATCTTGAAAAGTGATTTCCAGTTATTTGAAAATCGTTTTCGAAGGTTTATTTTATTAAGAATATTTTGGAATTTAGTATCATTTTCAAAGAAGTTTAATAATTAAATTAAATTAGTTATCAAATTAATGGTTAGAATCAAGTAAAGGTTTTAAAGTGTTTTCTTTCATAATTTGATTATGTTATAAATAAATATTATAATGAGATTATATTATTTACAATGAGACCAAAATTTTTGAAATTTAAAAACCCCGAATTGAATATAAAGTACACATGAAGAACATGAAATTTTTTTAAAGAAATAAAATAATTCTTTTCTATGAATTAATATTTGAGTGTACATCATTAGTTGTTTCCACTAAAGACATTTCATTGATGTATAAGCCCTACACATACAATCTTGAAGCATGTATTCCTTGTAAACATGTATTTGAACATTGAACTAACTATAAAACATCAAGCTTTAAACATATAGGGATAGGTGTTGAGTACCACATGTTCCTCATATATGAGAATCTCTATATGCCTTCTCTCCTTCTATTAGTTCTAGGCCTTACTCATGCAGTATTTCTACAACTGAAAATAACATAAGACAAGATTCCTTCTATTATTTAAAAATAAAACCAAAATTTTGTTTGCTTTAGGTCTTATTGAGTAAACTTAAGTCCCCTAAACCCGCATATATTTTAATTTAAATTAATGGTTTCTTCTTAGCTATATTTGTATGATTTGGATGAGCAAAATCATGATCATTTGGATTTAAAAATAAGATTAGGAATAATATATAAGATATATTTTCTCACAAAGTTCTCACTAACAAAGCTAGGAGTCACATAAGATGTAATTGGTAAGTTGTTATCTACTTAATTTAAATTCATTTCATTTGTTGAGCAAACTCATTGTCAACTATTTTTGGATGGGATCCTAGCCCACTAGGAAATTATTTGATACTTCTTTGGTTTAATAGTGAGTGTTATTCTTTTTAATAAAATATTTATTAAAAATCAACCGAATATTTATTTTGGTTGATTTTATGAAATAAATTAATAAATTCCTAGTATATATTCGAAGCTTCAAACACAACATGAGAATATGGATTCTCCTCCTATAATTTTACATCTTAAAAAGTTATTTGATGCACAAAGTAGCGTGGAGAGATATCAGCTTTTTAAAAATTATTTCAATGTAAGATGGCATAAGGTTCGTAAGTGAATCTATATGTGTAAAGATGACTGGTTATATTGAAAATTAGGCTAATTAGGTTTCATCATCGATCAAGAGTTAAACATTGACGTACCATATCCTAGTTTGATCTTTTCATGGTTTGTTATGAACTTCCATATGAGCCAAAAGTGTCATTGCCAGAGCTAGTGAATATGCTCAAGATTATATTGGGGTGCCTTAAAAAGATCCCAGTTCTATTATTGACGTGGATTCTTCCAAGAGAAAGAAGAAGGGCTATAAGAAAAATAATAAAAGAAGAAGGTTTTGATTAGACTAGTTGATATGTGCTTAATTGATTATGAATTTATTTCATAACCCTTTGTGATTATTTCTATAAAAATGCTTAGGATACTCACTTTAGTTCATATTTGATTTTAGGAACAACTTAAAAGCAAAAGTGCTAAAATGAGTTAAAAGAATTATAGTTAAGTTGTTTTCCAAAGATACACACTCACTTGTCTTCAAAGAGCAGGGACAAGAATGATTAGAGTAAGAAAAGAAAAGAAAATACTAAAAGAATTGAAGAATTATGTGGTCATAGCCTTAAGATACATCTCATAGCCATGGCAAATAAGTCACGACCGTGAGAGGGGTGTCACGACCGTGACATGGTCATGACTTATTTACATACCATGTGATAGGTGTAACACTAGTTGGATGGGCATGACAACCCATTTCATGCCTATGGAAGTCGTGGGACACCACTTATGGTAGTTAAACCTTACCACATCACCCCAAAACCCTACATTTTCATTATAAAAAAAACATTTTGGTGATGACCAAAGTTATGTTTTTGTTTGGAAAAAATTAGAGAAATGTCTGAAACGTTTTAGGAGGAACCAAGGATGACAGAGGAGATACTTTGGAGACCTATGGAGGGCTGGACATCCCAATGCTAGCTTGGAGTTGACATCAACACCGACGAACAAGGTTAAGCACATACTTCATTATGTTTTTTTTTCTCTCTTTAGGGATTGATTATGTTACCATGTGTTTAATGATTAGATGTTCTGTGAGAATGATTGACTGCTCTATTTGATTTTTTATGTAAGAACCCATTGCTAGAATTTCAATATAATTTCTAGTTGTTATACTGATATTCATTTGTAGTGACTAATGATTAGTAATTATTAAGGATAACATAACCTAGGTTAAATGACTTGAGCGCATGTGGTTGTTGCTTAGATTGGTTTATTTTCCTAATTCATATTGTGGCTGTCTAATTAAATCTAGAGATCGTATCCTAGGATGTTCGGTGGCTAGGTTTAATTAACGAGCATCTTTTAATTAAACATGACTTAAGGGAAAATAGAGATTAATAGAGTTTATTGTTAATCTATGACCAATAGTTGGTAGGACAGGATTGAGAACAATAAATTAATGGTGAATGTTCAATTAGGTGTAGGTAAACTAAAGAATAGACTCCTAACAAATTCATCACTTTCATCATTTTCAAAAGTTTTCTTTAATTTGTTTTTATTAGTTTAGTTTCATTTTGTTTTCTTATTTCAAAACCAAACAGTCCCTCCATAACCTAAAAACCTGTTGTTTTCATATCAAAAACTAACCAAACACTCTCTTTGGGAATGACCTAGACTTACCACTACTACAATAGTAGGTCTAGCTTATTTTACATCGTGTTACTATGCACTACTATCAATTTTGTTACTGTTACTGGGGAGTGTGATGCTTTAGTTTGTGTTCTTGATTTTAATTTAGCTTTTGTATATATTTGTTCATAATTATTTTTTATATTTATTTCTTGATCTTTTCACTTGTTATTAAGGGTTTAAAAGATTAAAATTTCATAGATGATAGTAATTTTTTATAACTCTTATTTCCAATCCTATCACTCATATTGCAATGATCATACAAACTTTAGTTATAGATGGGATAATTAATATAATTACTTTCTTGATAGTATGTAAGACATAAAGCAATTCCCATATAGACCAGAAGATTCTTAGCATAACTTAGGTATATCTCTGGAAGGCTTGATTAATATTATAAATACTAACAATATTCAAATGCAATAAAATTTGCAGCAATTTAAATAGAATATTCAATAGAGTGTCTAGTAGTTCCAGCAAGAAATGATGCAATTCTAACAAGATACAAAGTCTGGACTTTAAAACATGGCAAGCCAGATAGGTCATATTACAGAAGCTCTCCACTATCTTAAATTACAAAGCAAAGAGAAGCAACCATCTCAACCCTAGGTATACCTAAGGGATGTTAGTGTGGGGACCTTATAGAGTGAAGAGGAGCTTAAGAATCTTGAGTGTACTCCTCAAGGAATTGTTTATGTTGAAGAAGTGGAGAAAGAGCTCGAAGTAGAAAAGGATACATCTTTTACCTAAAAGGTAAATACTGAGTTCCAATTCATTGTTAATACTGACCTTTTACCTTTACATAGTAGATTAGAGAAATTTAATGAGGATGAACAAGGTGAAGAATCATTCAAAATATTTCCCGAAAGGGTGTACTCAGTAGAGATTGAGATTCGGAAGATAAGGAATGTGTTGAATATGACAGATTATCAACTAAGGCCCTATCAACAATCTCACGTGGAAGTGGCTCAAAATGTCACACTAGAGGATCATAACTTCATAACGTGAGGAGAAAACATGGAATCGAGCCAAGACACTAAACAAAAATGCTTTTTGGGAGGCAACCTGAGAGAAGTTAATTTCTTTTCTTTAAATTTTTGCATTTCTTTTTATATGCATGTTAGTTTTTAAGTTTTCTTGCTTCTTTCTTTTTTTAAGTTTTCAACAGAAGGAGAGAGAATAAAGAAAAAACAAACATTTTCTCATTTTCTATTACTTCTAGGATCATATAGTCATGATTAGAGAATGATTTTTATCAAATTCATTAACATGAAAATTATTAGGCATTTTTTGTTTTTCCAAACTACGTTAGCCAAATAGCTTACCCTTTATATGCTTTTCTTTTTTATAAGCCCCTCTGAGCTTTAACAACCTTGCCTTTTGTATTAACCACATTACATACTTTAAACCTAACCAAATATCTCACCTAAGCCTTAAAGTTAGTGAAGCATTTGTTGATTGTTGAGTTTGTGGATGTACAAAATTCTAAGTGTGGGGGTATGCATATGTGTGGGATGGTTATAATTATTGGGATATCATTTTATGTCTTATTACTGAAATTCCCATATTGATATAATTTTTTTCAATGTTTATATTTAAAAAAAGAAAAAACAAAAGAAAAAGAGAAAACAAAGAAAAAGAAAAAAAAAAGAAAAAAAGAAAAAATTATTTTTAAATGAAATTATCAAGGAGGAAATGCATATGTGTTGCAAATTTATTTATTCTTTCCTCTAAATTTATATTAAATGGGTTACTTGAGTATGTTGAATATCAAATGGATGTCACTTTCAAGGGTCACTCCTTATGGTTACAAAGTCTTGTTTATGATCAACTTCTATGAGTGACATATGCTTAATGTGGTTTATGGTGTCAGAGCTTGACTTTAAGCTAGGAAACATGTTTTTTGCATTCATCATAGTTGATGTACACAATTATGAGTGAATGTTAGTTTTTTCACATGATGATTATATTGAGTGTTTTTCTTGTTTCACTAGCATTGACGGCTTTTACGCTACTTTACCTAAATACATGCCAACCCTAAAAAGTCTTTTTATTCATGATGATGCATGTGAACCTTAGTAGTGGAGAAATGAAATGATTTGCAAAGTTGTGGAATGTCATGATCATGATTAGTATTTGAATGTAATCATAGATATATCTCAGTTAAACACATTTTTCCAAGTCTACCATTAGATTACTCAGTTTCTAAAGGTGATCAATGTTGATTGATCATGAGTATAAGAGTAGAATGTAAGTTCTTACTATGGTTTTTGAAAATCAATCATCTTTTCTTATGATTATATATTCTTAGGAAATATAGGAAATCAAAAAATGTTTTAGGTTTGTGATTTAATTTTGATGTTTTACCTAAGGACAATCAAAAGCTAAAAGTAGGGGAAATTCATATGTTCTTAATTGATTATGTATTTATTCCATATCTATTATTGATTAATGATACGAAAATTCTTAGGATACTCACTTTAGTTCATATTTGATTTTAGGCACAATTCAAAAAGGAAAGAGCTAAAGTGAATCAAAAGCACTATATTTTAGCCATTTTTTAAAGATACATACTCATTTGTCTTCATAGAGCAAGAACAAGAAGGATTAAAGTAAGATAAGATAAGAAAATGCTAAAAGAATTGAAGAACTATATGGTCATGGCCTTAACACACCTTTCATGGCCATGACAAATAGAGTAAGATAAGATAAGAAAATGCTAAAAGAATTGAAGAATTATGTGGCCATGGCCTTAAGATACATCTCACGGCCATGACAAATAAGCCATGACTGTGAAAGGTGTGTTATGCCCATGACAATCCATGTTATGGGTGTGACACAAGTTGCATAGGCATTACAACCCGTGTCACACCCATGTAAGGTGCCTTATAGCCATGAGACCCCACTTAAGGCAGTGAGACCCTGCCATATCACCCTAAAACCCTACATTTTCATACAAAAGCAACATTTTGGTGAAGGCTGAAGTTATGTTTTTGTTTAGGAAAATTTTGGAGAAATTTCTGAAGGGTTTCTGGAGGAACCAAGGGTGAAAGAGGAGATACTTTGGAGACCCATGAAGGCTAAGCATCCCAACACCAATTCAGAGGTGACATCGACACTGATGAACCCAGTTAAGCATATTCTTCATTATGTTTGTTGTTCTTACTCTCTTTAAGGATTGATTATGATAACTTGTGTTCAATGTTTGGGTGTTGTCTGAGAATAATTAAATGCTTTATTTAATTATTTTTATGTAAGAACCTATTACTAGAATTTCAATATAATCTGTAGTTGTTATACTGACATTCATTTGTAGCAACTAATAGTTCGTAATCAACAAGATAGCATAAACTAGGTTAAATTACTTGAGCTTATATATTTGTTACTTATATTACTATGTTTTCCTAATTCGTACTGTAGCTATCCAATTAAATCTAGAGATTGTATCATAGGTTGTTAGGTGGCTAGGTTTAATTAACGAGTTTCTCTTAATTAAAAATGACTCAAGGAAAATTTGAGATTAATAGAGCTTATTATTAATTTACAACCAATAGTTGCTAGAAGAGGTTTGAGAGCAATAAATCAATGAAGTATGTTCAACTGAGTACAGGTCGAGATTAAACCAAGAATTGGACTGCCAACGAATTTATTACTTTCATCATTTTCAAATGTTTTTATTAGTTTAGTTTCATTTTATTTTCTTATTTCAAAACTGACCCCCATAACCTAAACACCAGTTATTTTCATAACAAAAGCTAATCGAACTCTCTCTATGGGATCAACCTAGACTTAACACTCCTACAGTAGTAGGCCTAGTTTATTTTTTGTAGCATTACTATCACTAGTAAATCCAAAAATTGGTGGCAAGAAGAAGAACAACCACAAGGCCAAATGTTTTCATTATGGTGACAATGGACACTAGAAGTAGAATGGCAAAGCTTATCTTATTATCCTAGCAAATAAAAAGCTTAAGATAGCTTTTTTTATGCCCAAAAAGTTCTAAAAAGACCTAGGCTATCCTATTTGCATGTATATGAGATAGTTGTAGTTGATAACCCAGGGTCGTCTCTCACGAAGGTGAAATTGGTCAACTTGAATTAAATTTGAATTAAAAATAAAAATAAAATCAATTCCTTCCTAGACATTGTATCTCGATTGCTGAGTGAAAGATTTTAAGGACAATTACAAAATTAAATTGAAAAGTAGACGAAATCAATTTGGAGCAAAGATAAATAGATTTATCGAAGTGAAAAAAACTCTTGAGAATTAATTTACTAATTTAATCTTCTATGCATGATTAAGGGAAAATGATTAGATTGTTGTCTTACTAAAATTAATAGTAAGGATCTAAATTAATTTGAATA
This sequence comes from Erythroxylum suave, assembly GCA_027563595.1. Classification (NCBI taxonomy): domain Eukaryota; kingdom Viridiplantae; phylum Streptophyta; class Magnoliopsida; order Malpighiales; family Erythroxylaceae; genus Erythroxylum; species Erythroxylum suave. The sequence continues at coordinate 8,287 of JAOSBN010002827.1, read as the reverse complement.
ATGAAATAGTCTAACTTTCATATTCAACAAGTTACTATCCGACTTAATTTTGAAAACATGACTACCAATTACCACTTAAGTTAATATATTTCTAGTTCTTAACCTAAGTGTCCATAATTTCTTGATCCGTATTAAACTTCATCTCTCGAATCTTCTTTTAACACTAAAATGATGCAAAGTTTGGCCATTCTATTACGTCTATTCAGTTTATAAACCACATCAATAAATAAGACAACATATCTGCAATCCAATCATACATATTCAACTAAATAGCTACACTAACTCTCAAGAAAAGAGATTAGCCCATCATATCGTACGTACGATTCATCTTACTCAAATACTTCAATCCCATATTACTAATGGATGTTTGAAAATAACAACCCAGTAACTACTTAAATGAACAATGACAAGATAACAAGCAACAATCATTAAGCTAACAAGAGTCTGAATTAGTTAATACCAATCTAACAGTAAACAGATGAAGAATGAGATGACGAAACAAAGGTGTGGATAATGAGATATTGGAGGTTTTCTGCACTCTCAGCTTTCAGCTTAGGCTCTCACCTTCTACTTCAATTGCTCTTCTCCAACCGAATGTTTGCTTAAGATCAACTTCAGCACTCACTTTCGGTCTCTCTTCCTAGCTACCACTTCTCTAATATTGCTCTCTTCTTCTCCTTCTCAGACTATTTTTGTTTCTCATCTCTGTTTATCTTCTTTTTCTGTATCTCTCTGTGCCTCTCATGTCTGTGTCTCTGTGTGAGTGAACGAATGAAATAGTGAATGACAGATGATTCCTTCCTCAACCACCCCCTTACCCTTTATAGAATGTTCCTAGGTTCAGGCCCAGCCCTGGGTAGTGGCAAGTTGGGCCTATGCGCAGGGCCCCCTGATTTGCTCTGTCCTTCTGAGTCTCTAGCTCCCTATAAGAACTAGCTGTTTTTCTAAACATAGAGGTAAAGTCAGGGGGCCCACATCTTCTCTTTCGCCCTGGGCCTACAGAACCTCAGGACTGGCCCTGCCTATGTTTAGGGTTGTATGCCTTAACTTCGTGAGCCACCACGTATTAAAGCCATAATTAATCTTCAAACTTCTCATAGGAGTGTATGGGGAGTCACGAGCTTATTAGCCCCGAGAATTAACCATGCACTATAGTGACATAAAATCACCACCTTGCATGGTGATCATGCATAACATTTAATTACATTAAATGTTACGAACTTTAAGGTGGTGAATTATCACCACCATAAGGTGGTGACATGTGTCACAACTTTTTTTCCTCTTTCATCCTTTTTTTTATTTTCATGCAAAAGTTACGTGACTTTGGTATTTTAATACAAAATTCACAAAATAACCCAATTAGCATTCATGCAATATTCATACCATTTTCACTCAATTAATCTCACATTCGGATCTTGACACAAGGATTTGTAACCAAAATTTAGATATGAAGGCTATTAAAAGCAATAGAAATTAGACACAACAGCTCCATCTTCAAGTATATTAATGTAAAGTGGATTTGCAAGTTAGCAATGGAGCAAAAGTTTTTACATTAGTTGTCAGAACTTATAATACACCTTTGCCTTTTAACCTTGAACTAGAGCCAGATGATTGTTATTATATTCCTATTATTGGTAAACACTTCATTTCCATTTCTTATTTATATTTAAATGGATTTGTCTTTATTATTAAGAATAAGAGTTTTTATTTTTATAAAGATGATGTTTATTATATATCTGGATTACTTACAAGTGGTTTGCATGAATTAGATCTTAAAAGGCTAATCCTTAACATAAATAGAAAGAAAAGAAAGTTAAGAGACCAAAATTCTTCTTATTTATGAAATTAAAGGTTAAGTCATATTAATAAAACTATAATCACAATATGTAAGGAATGATATTTGGATCCTTTTGATTACTAATCATATGAAACTTTTGAATCTTGTTTACTAAGAAAGATAAATATACTACCCTTTAGTTAAAGGGAAAATATGCCAATGAGTTAATAGAGCTTATATATTTAGATGCATATAGCCTTATGTCTACTTATAATAGAGGTGGATGCTCATATTTTATCATGTTCATAGATGAGCATTCCAGATATATTTATATGTATTTAATGAAACAAAAGTCTGAATCATTTGAAAAGTTGAAAAGATTTTGACTTGAGGTTGAGAACAAACTAGCAAGAGTATTAAGACATTTAGACCTGTGTAAATCATATATACTGTCATATAAAGGACTTTGTAAGTGCCTGTGAGTGTATACAACTTCAAAGATGTTATTTCACTTATGTGAAGTGGACAAGTCCATGTAATTCATGTACAAAGCCATTCTTATTACTTGTGTAAGCTCTTGGGAAACTGTCTGCACAAATTTGAAGAGTTTTTAATGGAATATTTATGCACATAGCCAAGTGGCTAACTATGTCTTCTCTAAAAACCCTAATTTATCACTATAAAGGAAATTATAAAGTTTAATTAAAGAGGAAGAGAAGTTAGAGTCAAATTTTGGAAGTAAATTTATAGTTATAAACACACTTTTAACCCTAGGATGGAGAAAACATTAAGATTATATTAGAGATCTCTTTCATAGAGAGCACTCTTTCATTAAAGCTACGGTGAGTCCACATAGACTTGATCACATAGAAAACTAACCTAAACTGAAGAGTCCACATAGACTTGAAGCTATAGCGAGTCATGAACCTCTGAAACTAGCAAAAGTGCTACTAGAATTTTGAACTTGTTGGAGACTAAACATAATGGAACTTTAGGTAGGGAAATTAATTTTTAGCAAATAAAACCAAAATTGAATGTTGGTAAAGTCAATAGCTAAGATGAAATAATGTTTTCTTTATTCAAACAGACACCTATAGAAGACAGTCAGCTAGGAAAATAAGGAAGGGAAAAAATAAAATGGATACTCCCCAATCATTTCAGTTCTAATTTGGAGCGTCAAGGACCTCAATGGCCCCTAAAAAAGGTATATAGTGAAAGTGATCATCAATTCGTATTAACAATCATCGTAGGCTATTAGAAACAAAAATAAAAGACATTCTTATCATAAAGGACCAAAATACTTTAGGCACATAATGGAGAATCTCTCAATTCATTCCTCTCGCTATAACGGGAGAATTATTATTTTTTATTTTGATTTGATTAAGAGTTCAAGTGGAGGAAGAGAGTGACCAGCATTTACACTTAAATTACACCTTAAGTGTAACTATAGAGGTCAATCCTCCTCCTTTGATCTAATGTTAATCTATGGAGCAAATTTTATGCTTTAGAAGAGCAACCTTTGGAGAGTATTGAGTAGGATCCAAAATTCCATTACTAATCCCTGTTTGGCAGTGAGGGACTCCAACTGTACCTTAAGATTGAAGGAGCTGGCAAGAGGGAAGAAATATACCATGGTAGATGCTAGAAGCTCACCACCCTATTTAGTAGTGTTGAATTGTCAGATAATAGCTCAACAGGTTCACTTTTCACATGGAATAATAAGCAATAGGTACATTTATAAGAAATTGGATAAAGCACTTGCCAATTCGGAATGGCTCAATAAGTCAACTCAATCGTATATACATTTTGATGAAAACTTATTTTTGGATCACTCCTATATGTTCGTTCAAAATATGGTAGACCATTCGAAGGTATGGAGCCCCTTTTAGATTTTTCAATAGTGTTACATAGATGCCAGGCTTTTTGGACATAATCGGACGTTCTTGGCAGTAGGAAGTGAGAGGACTTAAACCTTCAAATTCATGAAAAATTTTAAGAATGTCAAAGAAGCAATTACGTGTTTTATTAAAAAAAAATGGTAACCTGGCATAACTCAAACTCAAATTGAAGCAAGCACAAGATCATTGTAGCCATAATCTAAATGATATACACCTGAGAGTGACTGAAATGAAGCTCTTACATAAATATCAATAGGAATTACAAGTGCAAAATTCGATCATCGAATATAAAGTGAGAATCAACTAGCTTAGAGACGATGACTCAAACACCAAATATTTCCATACCACTGTATTAGCAAGAAGGAACTCCAATAAAATAATTCAGTTGCAAGATTATAGGGGTCATATGCAATGGATTCCCTACCTGGTTCTTCTAATATAACTAGGAAATCTCGGGAAAACATTTCAACAAAACAGTGATGTAAAATTTCTCTTCCATGAAGATGCTTAAACAAGCTAATCATGCATACATATGTCTTATACAAAAAAAGAAAAACTTGATGTCAATGGGGGACTTTGGGCTTATATTGTGATGTAATATTATTTATAAAGTGATTGCAAAGCTTCTTGCAAATAAAATGAAATGCGCAGTCAAAGAGATCATAGATATCACCCACGGAGTCTTCATGCTTGAGAAAAGTATTCAGGACAATATGGTATTTATACAAAATTTGTTAAGGATTATTTGTCAAGGAAAAAATCAACAGTTTCATGGTGAAAGTTGACTTTTTCAAGTAATATGACCCAATAAATTAAAGCCTCGTTAGAATTTTCTTGGAAGCATTGGATGTTCTTAAATTATTTGTGAAATGGATCATAAATGTGATGTAAGCCTAGTTAATTAGTGTGCTCATTAATGGCATTCATGTAAAGCCATTTAAGAATGCAAGGGGTATAAGGCAAGGGAACCTTTTATCCCCTTTATCTCTGTACCATTGCAATGGAAGGAATCGCTAGACTACTCAAATCTTTTATTACTCAAAATAGCTTATATAACTTTGATAATATATATGCTTAAACTAAACTCACTCATCTCATCTTTATTGGATCGCCTATCGTCTGAATATATATATTGCACAGCAGAATGGACCATAGAAATAGGGGTCTTGTGCCTTGATTAATCAAAAAAAAATTTACAACAAGAAGTTTCAAAATTATCTCTTGTAGCACGGAGATTAGATTTCCTTCTCAGATTTCTTAACGCTGCAAATTGTGAACGTCCTTTACTGATATCCACATGAGGATGAACAATCCAGACAGTAGCTAATGTGTGCTAGCATGTTCTAAAACACTTTAGAACGCCACACTCTTTTTCTCTCGGGAAAGATGACTAGTGGCTAGGTTTTTGTATATATTTCAATAAGACTTAATCCCTTTATTTATAGAGAAACCCTAATCCTAATCCCAATAGGATTATGGAAGCCTAATAAGTTTCGGCCCATATTATATCTCATATAATAAAAGCCCTATAACTTAATTGAATCTAGCCCAATAAATATATCCACATATATTTATTTAATGCCTAATAAATTAGGTCCAAGAGAATAAGCCGAAATCACATCACTCTTTGTGTGCGACCCTGTTGGCTCATTTGATGTTGGCAATGGGCTTGATCAAACTTCAAGGCCTATAAGTCATAAGTGGCCTCTAGCAAGACATTATGACTACCCAAATCAAATGAGGAATGGTAAAACGATTTAACCTATAACCATGGTTACAAACTCAGTCCCTTTATAACACGATATCAAGATTAATCATAAGGCATGGTACATGTCAACCTTTGATTAATCATAGTTTCTTGATTCCTAAGTTGACTGACTATAGAAAATGAAAATAATGACTCCTTATCAACTCATTTGAGCATGGCCATGCATTTCTTCGGTCAAACTTCTCAAGAGGCCCAAATGATATCTCTCTGATTTAAGAGAGGTACAAATCCCTTCTACATCATCCACATCCCTCTGCATGATTCATTTAATGTCCAACATAAGACTACTTATTATCCGGTTAAAGATAACAAAGACTTCAAGTCAAAAGACTAAAGTCAAACCATATTATGAATCACTAATGACATGAAACCATGTAGTGTTCTCTTTGTGGCTTGGTCCAATATATGTTCTCTAACATATATCTATGTATCTAATTTGAATAACTCATATCTGTGATCAGTAAAATGTGATCATCAATCAGAACACATACTAGCTTTAATTCATTATATTTCCACCAATAATAATCGACTAGGGACAGTTTAGAATAATATTATAATGCTTATGGTTTTACTATCAAGTCACATATTTTATGACATAAGCCTAATACTATTCATGGAATGTAAATCACATTACATAAACAATATACAAGCATATATAAAAGAATACCTCATAATATGTAAATAATAAGTCAAAATGTCAGTACAAAAAAATCATTTATGACCATTAGCCTAGGGCATACTACTAGCAATCTTTGTAGATGATCTTTTATTGTTCAGCTCAGTAGATATGCATTATATTAATATTATGAGTCATACACTGAAATTGTTCCCCAAAGTATTGGTTCTTAAAATTAATACTGAGAAAGTAGTATGTGCTTCTCTTCAGATAGCATATGTAGCCTTGCCAAAGAAAATTATGAAGCAAATCGATAGGATGATGAAATCATATCTTTGGTCTATAAATTCTATAATAGCCAAAGGAACAAAAGTTCATTGGAGTGAGCTCACTATCCCCAAGAAACAAGGTGGTTTAAGTATCTCTTCTATCTTTACCCAACAAAGAGATTTATGGTAAAAAAAAAAAGATCTAACAAATCCTCATAAATAAAGAAGGATTATGGACCAAATGGATCCGTATATTTCATCTCCTAAATCACAACTTTTTGTAGCTTGATACTTCTACTCAATCCACTTACAAATTCAATTAGCTACTAAATTTAAGGCATGCGGTACACTTCTTCATCAAACATAGAGTTAGATATAGGGAAAATACATGGGTTTGGTTTAACAATTAGATTGATGGAAGCCCTCAATTTAACAATCTAGATTTTTCTTTATTGAACAATAGGATATCGTTAGATGCTAAAGTCTCATCTCTTATCATCTATGGTGACTGGTCTGGACATTTTCAAGGATTCTCTACACTAGCTGCACACTTGTCATAGCTAAGAGATCGAAGAAATGTGGACGTTATCTGCTAGATGTCAAATGCAACGTGCCATAAAATATTCAAAAGTGGTGAAAGGGAAGTGTTATAATACTACTTATTATGGAAAAATTCTCTCAACCCAAAAGTGTCAGTAATCACTTGGATAGTGATCAAGAATAGGTTGAGAACTAAATGTTGTTGGTTTGCACCTACAAATACCTTATGCCTCCTTTGTAATGGGGTTAATGAGGACCAAAAACATTTATTTTTTTAATGAATATTCAAAACCCATCTTAAGTCGTATGATTCACATTTTATGGGAGACAATCATTACTTATGAATGGGGGTACTCATTGCAGTACGAGATAAACAAGTTTACACCTAACATGGTCTCTTTAAAGTTGCTTTCGTCACTAACAGGTGTGCCTTAGTATATATTTTTCTAGGAATTTGGCATGTGTTTTCTTGCATAATTATTGATCATTGTTGTAGTTTATGATTCATTTTGTATGTTTTCATTAAATTTGATTTCATCATATGTGTTTGATGTTAATTGAGGTAATAATTGACTATTTTTATGTAGGAAGGAAGATGGAGCAACTTGGAGTTTGAACTAGAAATTAAAGAGGAGAAGAAAAGAGGAGTGCATTTGTAACCAATTCCCATAATCGTGGGAATCATGTAAATTCCCATAGTCATGGGAATTATAATCCGAGACCTTATGTAGGGCTTCATTAACTTAGAATTTTTGGACTATAAAAGCATAATTAAGCCTCATTCTTAGAGGGGGGACAACACCCTTCTATAGAAACACGATCCTTGAGTGAAGAACACATGTTTGGAGCCTTGAGGAAGGACTCAAGTCAAGGATCATTATAAAGATTAGGGAAAATAGCACATCAACACCAAAATTCCATATTTTGATAAAGAAGAGAAGTAGTCTTTATATTTAATTTTCTGTCACTTTGATCTCTCTTATTCTTTATAAAAATGGTTTATTTGAATGATGATGATTTTATGGAGACCATTTTTGTAACATCCCGTTACCCATGTTGAGGCTAGAATAGTAAATATGAGTGATTATTAAGAAATTAGAAAATGCATTTCATGCTCATGCATTATATGATATGCTCATACTCTTAAATATTGAATTTTTTTGAACATGAAAATAATTGTACATGCATTCATTGACATATGCCAAGTATAATTGCTTTATATTTGTGAAATGTGTTTTTGTGGAGAATTGAGGTTTTTATATGTTGAAAATTGATTTGGAGAGTGTAATTAATAATTTAGAATTTTTTGAGATTTTTAGAAAATTTCTTAAATGTAACATCTCGATACCCATGTTAAGGCTAGAATAAATAATTATGAGAAATTTCTGTGAAAATAGGAAAATACATGTCATGCATAAG
>JAOSBN010002788.1:0-19329 GCA_027563595.1 Erythroxylum suave | reverse complement strand
ACTATCTTGTTTATGTTTATTATTATCCTTATACCATATCATGTATAGATTGGCATGATGATTTGGATATATTGCTTATGCTATAAATAAGATTTCTAGAAAGTTTTGAAATCTACCGGTTCTCCAAATATGGCATGCTTTCTTTTCCCAATCCAACACATAAGATAATAAACCCCTGTGGATGGAGGAGGACGTGAGAGATTTGTGTAGAATAGCCTTCTTGAGTGAAAAAAACAAGTTTGAAGTCTTGAGAGAGGTGGAGAATCAAAGATTATTATTCACAAGTGGGAAAAGAGCATGTCATCACCAAAATTTCCAAATCCACGAAAAGAAGAAAAGGAGTTCTCTTTATTTAATTTTCTGTCATTTTATCTCTTCTTATCATTGTATGATGCAATATTCGATTGTTGGGGATGTTATAGACACCAGGAGTGGCTGATTTTTTTAATATAGATTGCTATTGAATTATCTTGTTAAACTCCTATTTTATTGATTTGAATGATAGATGTCTTTAATGACTATTGAATATATATACACCTTGCAATAGATTGAGAGATTGAGTTGGGTAAATTGTGTAGGTTTGTATAATGAGAATTGGCATCCTATAGACTTACATTTATCAAGTTAATTGATTAGCTAAAAGAGAGATCTTGGCTAATTTAATTGATCACCCATAGGATAGCTCAATAACTAGTTAAATTGGTGGAATGAATTGGTAGATTGAAAGGTTGCTTAATCATCTTCATTTAATTTGGCTAGGGACAATTAATTACACCTTGAGAGAGGGTAGTTAATACATTTGGACATCTTAGGTGAGGCACATTTTAATTAATAAAATAAGAGGGAGACAAGATAGGGAAAAGTGATATCTAGTTGTTAAAATCTTGAATTTCAATTTTTTGCATTTTAGTGTTATCCATCATTCATCGTTAGTCATTTAATTTAGTTTTATTTTCCAATTTATTTCCATTAACAATTTAAGTTCTTAAACAAAAATTAATTTGAATTAAGTGGTGCCTAAGCATCAATCCCCATGGGATCAATATCTACTTATACTACCCATATACTTGCGATTTTGAGAGTAAAACTAGTAGTGTGTTTCACAATCAACAATTTTTTGGTTTCATTGCCGAGGATTTTTTTAACATCTTGTTTAGTTTAGATTACTTTGATTTAAGAGTTTTTGACACTTTTCATTGTGTATTTGCAAGTGCATGAACACAAGGAGCTCGTAAAGATCAATAGAATTTAGTAATAACGAGCTTGTGATATCATATGACACGAATAAGAGTTAAGAAGAGCGAAACATCGTGATAGTAAACAAAGAGATATGGTTGAAGAAGGAGAGCAAAAAGGAACTGAGAGGGTGTTAATGGACTTTATAAGGCTAGGATTTAGTCCTCAAAGAGTTGTGAGGCTAGCGATTCAAGCTAACAAATTCAAGATCAAGTCGGCCCTCCTCAACATACTTCAGAACAAGATGCAGTTCTATAGGCTATACGATGAAGATCCAAACGCCTATATTGTAATCTTGTTTAAGATCTACGACATCTTCCAATTTAATGGAATGTCCAATGATGCCATAAAGTTGCGAATATTTTCTTTCACTTTGAAAGATAGGATGAAGGCATAGTATAACTCATTAAATTCAAGACAAATCATTACTTGGGAGCAGCTAACCTAAGCATTACTTAAAAAATAGTTTCCATTTACCAAGATGATGAGGATCATAAAGAAGTCACAATCTTCCAATAAAGTGATGGGGAGTCTTTATATGAAGCCTGGGAGAAATTTAAGGAATTATAGAGAAGCTATCCCCATCACAACCTTCCGAGAGAGTTCCTATTGTAGACGTTCTACAATGGTGTGAATCCAAGTGTAAGAGGAACCATAGATGTAGTTACCAGAGGTTCGTCAATGAGGAAGACTATTGATGTAGTTTATGAACCTTTAGAGGAGTTGGCGAGCAACAGTTGCATATTGTCAAGCGAGAGGAGTAGATAGGGGTAAAAGGAACAAAAAAGTATGATTCTGCTTGACTCTGTTATAACTTTACAGGTATAGATCACAACCTTTCAAAAGCAGTTGAGCAACATGCAAGGAGCATCTCCCTCTACAGCCAAAGCTATGTAAGTACAGTGTGAACTACGTGGGTAAAACAATCATGGCTCAGTTGAATGTTTTTTGTTGGAAGCTAGTGGTACAAAGCAGGTAAATTACTTGGACCAACTGCAAAAAGGTAACCTTACTTTAATACTTATAATCCGAGGTGGCAAAACTGCCCAAATTTTTCTTAGAGTACTAACAATACAGGTGGCCAAACAAGACCAAAGGGTCCTCCTAGATTTCAGCCAGATCAAATTAGATTGATGGACAGCAAAATGGACAAGTTGATGGAGGTTTTGGGGTCCAAATTGGCAACTCAAGAAGAGAATTAAAAGAGGATGTTTGCCAGCTAATAAGAAAGTCAAAAAAGGATGGTGGCTAAGTTTGATCATATTTTGAAGAACCATGTATCATCCATCCCCAATTTGGAGGTTCAGGTACGTCAACTTGCTAATGCTTTATCTTCCAAAAGTGCAGGTAGTCTACTAAGCAATATCAAGTCAAATCCAATGGAGCAGATCATGGTCATCACTCAAGCCCAGGAAAAGGAATTTAAATATGTGAAGGAAGACAAAGATAAGGAAAAAGGACAAGTAACCACGAAATTCCTTCTAAGGAGTTCGAAATTGAGCCAATCAAGGAACCTTGAATTGGAATTTCATACCCTATTCTAGCTCAGTAGAAATCAATTTCAAGTAGGGTGGCAAGGAATTTTAAGGAGGTTGAATTAAAAAAGGTTAAGAAGGACATAACAGAAGGAAACCTGAACATAGCCTAGAAGAAAGAGAGCTTAGGGGATTTTTCCATTCCCTACCATATTAATGGAGTAAACATAGACAGGGCATTTATGGATTTGGGAGCAAGTATCAATATGATACCCTATATCTTTAGTTAGAAGTTAAGGTTAGGGGAGCTAGACCCCAGAGATGTTAGTAAAAACGACCGATAGAACAGTTCAACAACTGAAGGGGATTATTAAGAACATGTAAACACAAATTTGTAAATTTATCTTTCCCATAGATTTCTACATATTGGATATTTTAGAAGATGAGGAAACCCCTATGGTCCTTAAATGGTCGTTCCTGGCCACTTCACGTGTGATAATTGACGTTGATGGGGCCGAGCTAACTTCGAGAGTAGGAAAGAAACGAATAACCTTCAAAGTGTCAAAGAAAGGTAACGATTCTCCTTTACCTCCGACTAGTATCAAGGAAACCAAACTTCGAGGACAATGGGAAGATATTGAGGATCCTAGGGAAGGTGGAATCCATAGCAGGTAGTTTATATATATATTACAAGATTAGTGACTACACTACCATTGCACTATTCATTTGAACCATTGTGAGCAAAAAAAGATTCGAGTTACCGACATTAAAAGAAGCGCTGCATGGGATGTAACCCATGAAATTTCATTGTCTTTTGTTTGTCTTTGCTTAATTATTTGTTTGATTTATTTGGTTGTGATTATGTTTTATTTGAGTTTGCTTGGTGATCTTTTGGATTTTTTAACTTGTTTTCTCTTCAAATTGTTTGTTGATTAGATGATTTTGATGTGTTTATAGCTTGTTTAAATGCTTAGAATGCATGTTAAGCTTGGAAGAGGGTTTAGAAGTTTGAAAATTTGAAGTAATGCATGATCGTGGGAAATGATATGCTACCCACAATTATGGGAAGACTCTCTAGAAAGTTTCTGGAGCCTTCACCCACGATTGTAGGAATGAGGTAGATTCCCACGACTGTGGGAAGTCTCTCTAGAAAGATTTTAGAGAGTTAACCCATGATCTTAGGAATGAGGGTGAGTCGCCATCCAAGGAAAATTTAAAATTTCCCTCTTTTCTTCTTCTTTCTTCATTCTTCAAATTTTAACACACTCTCTCTCTAAAAAAATGAAAACTTACTCTCCCACTCTTTCTAATCCTTCATCTTACACTTGACATCTTTATATGTTTTTTCACTTCTTCCATCAATTTTTCAATCCTTTACACTTTTTTCATACTAATTATTAAAAAATACAAGGATTTGGTTAAGATTTTCTCTTTTCCTCTATAAAAACTATGCTCATCCCTCTCTTCCTTATTTTTACATATTCCTCTTTTGCAATGGCTTCGAAGAAGGTGGGAGCTCAGAAATCAAATGATGAGCTATTCCTTCAGGTCTTCGGTAAAGGTAAACTTGATATGGCAACCACTTTTTGTGCCCCATTCCCCATTTATTCCAAAGACGAAGGTATACGCTTTCGAGACTTTAAAGATAGAGATTTAATGCCTTCTAGATACTTTGATTTTAAACTGCTAGTAAATCAAGGATTAAGGCAGAAAATTGAGAGATTAGTTGTGAATGTTGGTTTGAGTAGATTAATTTGTTGTGATGTGCCAATTTATCTGATGATGACTGTTGAATTTTTCACCAGTGTGTAGTACATTCCTAAGATGGATCTATTCTGGATTAGGATAGGGTTTGGAAACTAGATTATAATGTCATTCGTGCACTTTTTGATTTATCAAACACTAAAGTCTTGGATGATCACGATGAATTTTATGTGGACGATTATTGGAAAATTCTCATGGGTGAACAAAGTTTTGACTCTAGGAATGCACCAAATACTTTAATTTGTAACACCGAGCATTTAATTCTATATAAATTTATGTGTTTAATGGTTTTTAACAAAACTAAAGGTAATAAGTGCTCGGCTAAAAACTTTTCTTCCTTTGGTACATAGATCAAAAAATCAAAATAAATACCACTTATTAGATTATTCGATCTATTGTGAGTTATGTTAATAAGAAGAGCTTTTATTTTGGAATATTATACATTGTTAGTGCTTTGGCTCTAAATTATAATCTTGATGTGGATAGTGTGCGTACAACTAGATATGATGTTTTTTTACGTCTCTTATTTGAGGCTACTCTGAAATTTTAGAGCCCTATTCTGTAGAGCTCTGAAATCTTTACTATGGAGCTTCAAAATCCTTAGACGTGCATAACCGTAAAGAACAGGAATGTTAAAGATGCAGTCACTTCTTGACCATCCACATCTTAAGCAACCCTGGAGCCATAAGAAGAAGTAGTGGAAGAGGAGTCAGCTGCATCAACAGAGGTCGACGGATTCTAGCAAATCTTTGACTAAATGGCCTCTAACCATCAACAAATGAAACTGCATATCAATAAGCTTAGCACCTAGACGAGACAAGTCCACAAGGAGCAACAATACCTGAAGAAGAAATTCCTCAAGTTCATCCAGAGGAATAACATTAAAGTTCCTTCTCCAACACCTTTGCACTACAATCTCCCTGAGCTTTTCTTACCCTAAACTTTTTAATTTTTTTATTTACTTTGTTAGTTGTTTTTTCTTTTATTTGGATTGATGTCTTTTGTTTGGTTTGTTGTCTTTTGTTTAGTTTGATGTCTTTTGTTTGGTTTGATGTCATTTTACCTCATTTAGTGGTTGAATTGTCACATTGAGGATAATGTGTTCTTTAAGTATAGGGAGGTGACATTGACTTTGTCAATTGCATTGTCTTAGGTTGTTAATTAGGATGTATGTTTTAGGCATATTAGTTTGTTTTATGTTATTATTTGTTAATAAATGGAACCATACTTGAATCATTTTCATTTAATTTGCTATGAGATTTTCATACTAGTTGGAATGAGATTAAATGCATGCTTGAACTTAGATTAGGGAACTTGAGTAGAGAGTGAATTATATTGAGTGATGAAAAGTAGTTGGTTACATAAAATTACTCACAATTTGACATTTGAACAAGGAGGTAGTGTGGAGATGTATAACGAATTTTCATGTGAGTCAATGTGAGGATTTAGCCTATATGACTCCATCTATAGTCATTTTATTTCTTTGTTTGTGTGACACTTCCTTAGGTTATTACCTTTAGAACTTGCTTTGAATCAGTTTGAGTCTACTAGATGCATGCTTAATAGAGATGATTAAGGGTCTTTTTCTTTAAAACTTTGGTTTAAATGACCTACGTTTTTATTACCCCTTGCTAACCCCATTGAGCCTTAGCCATTTTGTTTCTTGCAAAACACCCCTCCTTTTAAAACCCAAAACCCCTTTAACCTACCCATTCATAAGCTTCGTAGAGTATCAAGTGATGCATTAGTTGGGATAAATTTTTTCTGAGATGAGCTGAGTAATACTTTTGCTTTTGAATTACATTGTATTTAATTGATACTTTGTTTCTTCCATGTTATTAAAAAGAAAAAGGGAAAAGAGAAAAAAAGAGGAATAGTTTAGTAACATCAATAAGTGTGGAGTAGTAGTATATTTACATTTGTATCTCAAAAGTATGTTTTGCCATCCCTTTGTCCACTTATTACTTTACGAATGCTTGTGTTAAACCCTTTATCCTTTTCACCCACCTTAACCCTGACCACATTACATCCCTAAGGAAGTCCTTTTGATCTAATTATGCATGTAATCATTGTAGAGGAGTATTGGTGTATTAACAAGCCTATAGTAATGTAACTTCCTATAGGGAACTTGAGCGAAACACTAACTACAAACACTTGAGAGAAATGAGTGAAATCGGGAGGGGGATTCATTTTGTATCGAAACTTATCTTTGAGTGATGGCGTCATACGTTGAGTTTGCTTATGCACACTAACGAAAAGTAGTCACAATATGTATAGTAGTTTGACATTTGAGATAGTAAAAATTTGAGGAATTACATGATTTGATCGTTGTGAAAAATGAAGTGATGGAATTGATTGGTTGTGTTTGATTTTACTTGAGGACAAGCAAAGATTTAAGCATAGGGAAGTTGATAGTTGTACATTAGTGTGTGTTTTTCTAAGTATTTGGCATGTGTTTCTTTCATAACAAGTTATTATTGTTGTGTTTTCGAATTCATTTTTTTACGTTTAGTTTGATCTTCATTGTTGTTCTTTTATGTTTGATGTTATTTTAAGATAAGAATTGATTATTTGATGTAGGAATAAAGGTTGGCAGCTTTGTGATTGAGCTAAAGACTAAAATAGGAGAAGAGAAGAGGAAGCATTATGATGCAAGAACCCATGATTATGGGAAACGAAGTGATTAAGTCTAAAGACACCAGAAAAAGCATACGAATCTAAGCAAGACGATGTAATTGAAGAATGTGCTAGAATGTAAGTTAGTTAGAGTTGGTAGGACTCAACTAATAACAGACTCTAGAAGATTCTACAAGCAAATTTCTCAAGAAGACCGTTAGAGATTTAGGTTATAAATATTAGTTATAGTCGTAAACTTAAAAAAAAGGAGAGAATTCTGAATGTGCAAAACATACTTAGAGAAATTCTGTGCTCAGGTGCTTACGCTGTGAGAAATATCCTGAAAGAAAAGAAAGAAAGGAAGAGAACAAAAACATCTATAACGTGAGTGTGAAAGCTCAAAACAATATCTTTTTGGGTGAAAGGAAGGCTAGAGCCTGAAGAGGCTAAGAAAGTAGATAAAGAATACTTTGTGAAAGAGACCTGAAGAGACTCTACAAGTGTAGAAATAATACATGTAACATTGAAGGAGATAGTGAAATCTCAAAAAAACTCTGAGGACTGGACGTAGCCCAAGGTTATAGGTGAACCAGTATAAATTGCGGTGTCATATTCTCTAACTCTTACCTCTTTAATTTTCTTGTTGTTAGAAGAATAGATACTAATTTCTGTTGTTGCATTACTCATCAAATGAAGTGTGTTGTTTTGTAATCCTCTGAATTTGTCAAAAAAATCAAGAAGCTTTTAAAGATTAATATCTTAGACGATTTAACATAATTCAACCCCCCTTCTTGTGTATTTTACATATTATACTTGATTTCTTTATTAACAAGTGATTTACTTCAGTTGGTATTAGAGCAAGTTTCTAAGAAACACTGTTACAAAGTGAGCATAAAGATCCATGGCTGAATCACATGTTTTTATAGTAGAAGGTGCCTCAGTCTCAACATCCCCTGCATTCAATGGTGATGACTATCATTATTGGAAGGACAGGATGTGGCTTTTCATAGAATCCACACACATTGATCTTTGGGATATCATTGAAAATGGTCCATACATCCCAACAGACAATGAAGGGAAAAGAGTCTCTTGTGACCAATGGTCGGTTGATCAGAAGGCTTGCTTTCAATTAAACTCAAAGGCCAAGTACTTTTTAAGTTGTTCTCTAAGTAGAAGTGAATATGATAAGGTTCATGGATGCGAATCTACAAAGGAAATGTGGGACACATTAGCTATTGAACATGAAGGCACAAACCAAGTGAAAGACTCTAAGATTGGTATTCTTGTTCATCAATATGAGCTATTCAAGATGAAAGATAATGAGACTATTGATCAGATGTTTGGACGATTCCAAACAATTAATAATGTACTTAAAGCTTTGGAAAGAAACTACGACAGTCAAGATCATCTCAAAAAATCCATGAATCTACGGTAGCAATACAAAAGGCCAAGGATTTAAGTAAGTTGAAGCTAGACGAATTGCTTGGTTCACTGAAAATCCACAAAGTAGAGCTTGATGCAAAAGAAAAACCTAGAAGGGATAAATCTATTGCATTGAAGCTGGTTAGAAGAATCAGAAGATGTAGAAGAATGTAAGTACATCTTTAATTAAAGATTTAAGAAATCAAGATTGATGATGCTAGTGAATCTGATTAACATTCATGTGAAGATGAAGATGAGCTATCCTTCATTTCAAGAAAGATTAGAAGGATGTGGAATAAGAAATGAAGGGGAAATAAAGACTTCTCTTTCAAAAAGAATAGCATAGGTGATTCAAAGAATGAGAAAAACTCTATCGTCTGCTATGAGTGCAATAAACCTGGATATTACAAGTCTAAATGTCCCTTGTTAAAAAAAACAAAAGAAAGGTCAAGAAAACAAAAAGAGCATGATGGAAACATGGGAAGATTTGGAATTGTCTGGATATTAATCCGACTTAGAAACATTAGAACTAGCAAATATATGCTTGGTAGATGAAAGGGAAAGCGATGATGAGGTAATTTATGACTTTGAAGATCTTCAGCATGCCTATTTAGAATTGTTAGAAGATTTACATATTATCTTAAAACAATATAGGTTATTGAAAAAGAAATTTGTTGAAAATTTAAAGAATACAAAACTCTTAAAGGAAGAAAATGTATGCCTTAAGAAACAAGTAGAGAAAGTATTGTAGATAGATCTGAGGATATTAATCAACTAAAACAAAGGATTAATAGTCTTTTAGCAGACATATCGAATTTACAGAAAGTACAAAAAGGATGAATGACATGATTGGAAGTTATAGACATCCAAATGATAAAAGTATATATTATATCCTTCCAAATAAGACTAACCCCAAAGGACCCAAGAAAATATGGGTACCTAAGAAGGATATAATATATACTGCAGATCTCCTTACTTGGAAGAAGCAACCACCACTAATGGTACTTAGACAGTGGCTGCTTGTGACACATGATGGGCAGAATGTCTATGTTCCTAGACCTCCAACATAAGCAAGGAGGATAAGTAACTTTTGGAGACAACAAACAGGGCAAAATAGTTGGGATCGACAAAATTGGTAAAGATTTCCTTTCATCTATTGATAATGTTCTGCTAGTTGATGGCTTAAAGCATAATCTAATCAGTGTAAGTCAATTAAGTGATTCTGGTTTTGAAGTATCTTTTCATCAAAATTCTTGTATAGTCAAAAACAAGGATGGTTCCATATTCTTTTCTAAAAAAAGATGAAATAAGCTCTATAAAATTAACTTAGACGATTTGAAAAGCCAAAATATTTCATGCCTTATATCAAAAGATGGTGAAAAACTGTTTTGGCACAAAAAGCTAGGTCATGTTAGCTGAACATATTTTCAAGTTAGTTAGACATGATTTGGTAAGAGGTTTACTAAAGATAGGTTTTAACAAAGATTTCTTTTGTGAGAGTTGTCAAAAAGGAAAACAAGTTAAAACATCTTTTTCATCTAAGAATATTGCAACTTCGTCTAGACCTCTAGAGTTGTTACATATAAATTTGTTTGGTCTAAATAGAACAGTGAGTTTTGGTGGAAAGAAGTATGGTCTCATAATTGTTGATGACTTCACTAGATTTTGATGGATATTTTTTTATCACATTAAGATGAATCTCTTAAATGCTTTAAGGTTTTATCCAAAAAGTTACAAAACGAAAAAGGAACTTCTATTACTGGAATTAGGAGTGATCATGGTGGAGAATTTGAAAATGAAAAATTCAAAATATTTTGTGAAAAGAATGGAATTTTCCACAATTTCTTTGCTGCTAGAACTCCTTAACAAAATGGAGTTGTAGGGAGAAAGAATAGGATGATTCAAGAAATGGCAAGGACACTATGCTATCTGAAATGAATCTTCCTAAGTGGTTCTGGGCAGAAGCTGTAAATGCAACTTGTTATATTCAAAATAGAGTATTTTTGTGACCTATTTTAAATAAAACTTGATATGAATTATCGAAGGGACTAAAGCCAAATATTTCTTACTTTCATCCTTTTGGTTGCAAATGTAGCACCCCATTCCCGTATGACCCGAACCTGACATCCTGGGTGATATCCAAGTCCGTGCTCCGTGAGGGTGGCGTGCTAAAACACTCAATCAGTCAAATCTCTTTGCAAAATCTTCTTCCTTTTCTTTTTAAATCAATGCACACATTTGCGGAAAAATCGATAATTAGATTGGGCCCATTTTGATCCTAAACTTTTTCAATCACATATATATAAATTGCACTCAAAAATCAATTTCATTAACAACCCTTTCCATTTTAGAAAATTATTACAAATCAGAATTTTTCCAATACACAAGTTACAATAATTTACAAAAAACTCAATTGATACAAATTAAAGAAAAATACAAATGCAGACGTGAACTAATCCCGACTTTTATCCTTCTCTTATGTTGTAGGGATACTCCTGTTTGCCTAACGGGGTATTCTTCAGATCCTGAAAAATATTTGCAAATTTTGGGTGAGTTTTGCGAACTCAGTGAGTGACCATCATCGATGGCTAACCCTGTCACATAACACATAAATCACATTCACATTATTTCACAATTCACATGCAGTACACTTAATCATTCACATTATGCATATGTAATGCACGTGAGACTCAGTTTCCATTTTCTTACTTTGTTGTGACCGAGTGCTTAAACTGTCCCTTATAGGGCTCATTACTAACTGTCCCTTATCCGCTTGGGGGATACAGGGCTCATTATACATAGTGAGCCTTAGGGTTCTAATCATATATTGAGCTCGAGGCTCCTTTTGACTTTTCAATTTCTAAGTTTTAAGATCTTTTCACTTTTGGTGGCTACTACGGTCACAACTACCATTATATTTCATGCATTCATGAGATGGAATGCATCACTCACATTCATATATTTTCAATCGGTCACTTTCATATTCATCATCGGACCTTGGTTCGGCATTCAACATTTATGTTAAGAAACACTTTGTGATCATGCATTCGTGTCATGAAGCATTTAGTTCGTCATATTCACATATAATTAGCACTTCAATTATCCAACCAAGCATCGCAGTCATCGAACCTCCTGTCCGGAATCAACAATTAAAACATATTCATATTGACATTTTGTAATCAATTAATACAAAAATCAAACCACAAAAACAAACAATGAAATGAGACCATCTAGGTCTACTCACTGTACGCTCCAGATTATCAATTGGTTCCAAGATCTGGAAACATCTGAATGCGCACATTTATCCTACACATCAAAAACATGCAATACACACATTGCACACACATTAATAATTACACAATTTTAAGTATTCACTTACGCACAATTGTGTATATGGACTATGTACAGTGACAAACCCAGGTACTATAACAAACTTTACATCTTATGCACATTCCCATTTCATAACTTAATCACTCATCATTTCTTTGAATTACAACCTCCATCCTTTGGTACTTTGATATCAATAACTCATTCACTACTTTACCGATATAATCCCATATATGACTAGTGAAGAGGAAAACATAGTATATCACTATTTATATATCATTATCAACTTTTTGCTCCAAGCTCAATATTTCCTCTAACTATCACTTTAATCATTCTTTCACACCACTACACACTTTCATCAGTCTTTCAACCACCAAAACTAGTTTATCACTATCCCATAATATTCCAATCATCAATCCAAAGAAAATCACTATGTACCATACACCAAATCTCCTTACTCATTTTCCAGCACATAAGAATATCACTATTCTTAACCATTTAGCAGTGTACTAACAATGCATGCTTCATTTCATACAAAAATTATGTAATCATAACAAGTTTACTTGTTTGAAGCTCTAAATCTCCATGAAATCACGTAACCCTAATCTCTCATGTACCTACGTACATCAACTTGAAATGGACAGGGAAGCTCGGTCTTTCTTGGAATGGAAGAAAAGAATATCTAAGTAGAAGTGGGGACAAACAGAAAAAAGTAAGGTTTAGCTTTGATGAAGATTTGAAGAAAAGCTCTGAGTTGGGGGATTTCTAAAGAAAGAAGTTTTCAAGAAGACATAAAGACAAGGACATTAGCTTGTCTTTTATAGGAAAATAAAGATTTGAACTACCTACGACACCTGTCCAATTCTTATCCACTTATCCACTTCCCTTTTATCCAAACTCACTTAAGTATAATTTATACGTAAGTTATGACTTAGTAATACCACTGCAATCACAAGTCATAACCTCTTACTCACTTTCAGATTTTTTTTTCTTATAGCACATCATTTTTTGTCAACTTTATGTTCTCTTCCTGACCCCAACACTGAAGTCATTTTGCAGTACTTTTCTCTAGAAAGATGTTCCCATATGTCTTATGTCTCCATTGACACCAAAAATCATTTAATTTGGTTCTGTCCTCATTCATACTGAACTTGTCTTAGGACAATTAGCAAAACTTTCACTAGAGACTTTAGATTTAATCATCTTAGAACAATTTCAAAGAGGACTTATAGGTCTACAACTCTCTTGCAGACCTTAAAGACAGATTTTATCTTCTGAAGGGTCAAAATGAGATGTAAGATAGGTAGAGACGAAGCCAAATGAAAAGGCAGACCAAATTGAAAAAGACAGACAAAATGCAATAAGCAGAAGAAGCAATAAGCAAACGAATGCAAAAGCAGACGAATGCAAGAATCAGGCGAAGAAATAAGTAGATGAATGCAAAAGCAGACGAATGCCTGAAGCAGATGAAGCAATAAGCAAGCGAATGTAAAAGCAGATGAATTCCAGAAGTAGACGAATCAGAAAGGTAGACGAAGTTCATCAGAAAGTAGACGAAATCTAAAAGACAGACGATAGGTTCAGACGAAGCCAAATAAGAAGGCAGACAAAATTCAAGAGACAGACGATAGGTTTAGATGGAGCGAAATAATAAGGCAGATGAAATTCAAAAGACAAACGATAGGTTCAGACGAAGCCAAATAATAAGGCAGACGAAATTCAAAAAATAGATGATAGGTTCAGATGAAGCCAAATAATAAGGCAAACGAAATTCAAAAGACAGACGATAGGTTCATACAAAGCCAAATAGTAAGGCAGACAAATTTCAAAAGACAGACGATAGGTTTAGATGAAGCCAAATAATAAGACAGACGAAATTCAAAAGATAAACGATAGGGAGAAAGACAGACGATATGCCTTTCCTTGTGTCTATATTTTCTTTACATCTGTGTTTTGGTGACGTCATCACAGATGATACGCAAAACACAGATGATAGGCAGTCAACCTTAGATGAAGCCAAGTGAAACACAGATGATACGTCTTTACTAGCGTCTATGTTTTCCTTACGTCAATGTTTTCCTTGCGTCTGCATTTTGGTGACGTCATCATAGACGATACACAAAAAACAAACGATACGTCTTTGCTCCTAAACATCTCCCCTTTACTTAGACCATAACTTTCTACTCCACCATCAATAACTCACATACTAAATATTCTCAGTAAACTTCTTCAACACATTTTTTTTCACTAAGTCCAACACTTAGATTTTATTTCTAGTCTCCCTACTCTAGTTCATTCTAATCATTTGCTATAACCACCATTCTCTATCTATCCCATTACTATTCACTATACCCGAAATTTCAATGAGTGCATGTACAATTATTTTCATGCATACAAGGAGTCAAATTCACATGCATGCATGCTGACATTCCTTTGAGCTTGAAATGCAAATTTTTTTCCTAACCCTCACATTGCTATTCTCTCCATTATTGAAATATGAGTTCTAATCCTTAATATGGGGACATGATGTTACATCTTTTATATTTTCTAACATTAGGCTAATGCAATGTGTAGCATAAGGTCTCCAATAAAAAGAACTATACATGCTTTGCAGTGTTCTTTTAACTATTTTGTAAGCATAATGATTGTCAATAATGAATTGAACAATTTTTTTGGCCTAACTTCATTCATAACTTCATCAAATTATATTAAATAGAGTATCAATATTCCTAATCTAGTTACATGTATTAATGGACTTCATAAACATTACCCCTACATAATTGTAACATCCCACTTCCATAGAGCACATACCCGACATTCCAGAGAACATGCGAGCACATACACCACAAAAGTGACATGTTAAAAGTAGTCACATCACTTATTGTGACATCATATAAAACATGAACATTTCAGGAAAAACTAAGTTCCCTCATTTCATTCATGAACATAAGCATACATTGTCATTACATTCCTTGCATTTGATTCATAAACATAAATATCCATTTTGTTATTATCTCATAACTTCTGTTTATACAATACATAAACTGTCAAAGTTCACAACTCTATATAATGTATATAATATAAAACTAGGTACTGGACCAAAAATATCTATCTAGACGCTTCAATATTAGCTGACCTAACCTTTGAACCATTTTTGGTTCCAAAATGAACAATGCTAGGTTACTACTAGATTATCTTAGAGATTAGGTTGTCTCAGTACCTAAGAAACAACGAAGCAATTTTGATGAGTTTGCGAACTCATTGAGTGAACCATTATCGACGTGTTCGCTCAAGTTAGGGCATAATATCGTCGACACATATAATCCAAATTCCCAACATATCATTTTATTTAAGTTCCAATCCTAATTATCACATCATTTAATTATCTACCAAATCACAATATGTGTCTCACATTTTAACAAACACATTGGAAACAAAAACATCTTATGTTACTATTTCATCATAATTCAGTAAATTTCTCATAACAATTCACATAGCACACAATATATATACAAAGAAACCACTTAAATGCTCCTTTTCCCCATGCATAAACGGAACCAATAATTAGGATAAGCATGAAATGAAAGCTTCTATAAATACAGATACCCCTAATACATCAAAACTCATTGCCTATGGATAAAGAAAATTTGTTTTAAAATCAAAAACAATAAAAACTAGAGCAAACATATAATAATGGATTTGAAATTGTAACCAAGCATTGCCTATTGGTTTTATACCCGATTCATAACTAGAAAGTTTCTCTAGCCCTTTTTTAATTGGGGATAAAATTCTAGAAATTAGAAAAGCCAAAATAGGAATGACACATTATATATAGATATATATATGTATATATATGTGTGTGTGTGTATGTGTGTGTGTGTGTATGTGTGTGTGTGTGTATGTATATACACATATACTTCGGTGTTCACTGTTTGCTGATCTTGTTGTTCTATCTGTTTTTCTATCTGATTTTCTAATTTTGTTAATTTCTGTTGTATTTCCTGTAAATAGTCTTTTTGGTGCTTATTTTCTTTTACTAATTGACTTACTATGTGTAATATAGTAATTTGTATTTGTGTTAATTATGTAATTTGTAATGTTAATTGTTTTTGGTTTTCTATTAACTCTTGAAGATAATAAGTAACGCTCATAATTTTTCTGTAATATAAGTAGTTAATTTTGTTAATTGGGTTTTTATATTTTCTATTTCAGCTAATGTTTTATTAGATGGATCAGTAATTTTAATATTTGATTCAATTTTTTTTCAGGTTCAATAAATCGAATTGGTTGTGATAATCTTAATGATTGGTATCGTAAAGGATGGGAAGATTTTGACAAAGAGGGTTTATCTGAAAAAGAGTATCTTCATGTTTGAAAATTATTTAATGGAATAGGATATTGAATTGCAAGTAATGTTCTTAATTTAGTTTTAAAAGTTGTTCCTACTTTTGCTACATCATTAAATAATTGGTCTAGATAAATTTTATCTGTATTTTTAAATTCGATACTATGATGAGAATTTGTTAAAGCATAACTTATTTGATAAGTGATAGAAAAAGGATATTGTCCATTAGTCATTAAATGTTCTTTATAAAATTTATATGCTATAGTAATTGTATCATCTAAGTTATGAGATTTGAGGGGAATTCCTAATTTTAGACAAGTATTAAATTTAATTTTTCCATATGCTAGATTTCCATTCATCATTCCTATTATTTGATCATTTAAATCTATCATTCTTTCATCTCCTGTTGCCATTCTTTTAGGAGAATCTATTCCTTCTTGAAATGTAGATTTAGAAGAATTTGAATAGTAGAGAGATGAATATAACCAATTTTTATTCTTTCATCTTTTGGTATTTTCTGTAATTGTTTTGATATTTGTTTTTGATCTATTAAATTAATTCAGATATGTCCATTACATTGATCCATTCTAATGGGTGTTTCATGAACTATTTTTCCAAAATAAATAATATTTTGTTGATCTAAAAATTGTTTAAAAAGTGATGATTGAATATCTTGTCTAGCTTTTAAATTTAGTTGAGCTTTAGCTATTTGTTTTTGTTCATCATTAGATAATAAAGTGTTTATATGAAATGTTCCTGTTGATTCTGTTAATTCCAAACTATCGATATCTAAAATAGTTGATTCTTGATTTTGTTCAATCATGATAACTAGTATTTATTTGATGATTAGTTAATGTTCTATTTAAAAAGTTTAATTCTTGATTATAAAAATTATATAGTGGTTAAGATAACTCTAAATTATCTTTGATTGGTTGTAAAGCTCTATTATTAAATATAACAAATATTAAATAATTATAACGATTTTCTAAATATTTAAATTCATCATAATGTTGATTTCTAAGTGATTCTATATATTGTATATGATCTAATAGTTGTCTACAAATAGAACAGGTAGTTAGTACCATGTTCTTGATAGTTTTGGCTAAACAAGGCCAAAAATCTATCTTTAAATAATAAACATCATATATATAGATACCTTTGTAGTCTTTGGTTTAGATCAAAATGGTAGACTGTATATAAGAAACTAAAAAGATCATAATCGAATATAAAATAACAAATTTCAAGAAATTGGATAAAGATCTGTGTAAATAATAATGATATGGAAATAGAACAGTAAACGCATGCAACTAAACATAATGAATTCATTATGAGGTTAATCTATAAGATAATTTATTTCATTAAGAAATTCTTTTGTATTTCTCCTATTATTTTGTCGAATATGTTTAAGGAATAAAATCATCTGAGTTGCTTCAAATTCTAGCTGATAATTGTTATTAATTTTTGCTATTTCTAGATATCCTTCATATCTTTCGATCCATTTATTATGGTTTTCTTCTTCTTCAGAACATTGCTTGATTAAATGTTTGAGTTGAGCTTTAGTCTCAAAATAAGTCATAAAGAAGATCTTTTATTATTAAAAAGGAAGTAGTATAAGATAGATCTTTGTGATACAAGAAAGCTAATCGATGAGAGGCTTCAGTAAGTCTAGATAATATTTTCTTGCTTTAATTACTATATCTTTTAATTCGTTTATGAGTACAATAAGTCTACTGGTTTCATACATCTGCATATATCTACGTGCATCGAGACTGTTATGTGCCATTTTGTTTTATGCATGATATCTAGCAAGTATATCATCTAGTGCTTGTTCTCGTTCATATGTCTCTTTGATGGAATGTTTCAAATATCTTTTTCTTTCAAAATAGCCTGAGTTCATCTATAAAAGCGTATGAAAATAAGATAATGAATTTATAAAATAGCTAGAGTATGTGATGAAATAAAAACTTTAGTTCTAATGACATACCTTTTCCTCTGTAAATGTTTAAACACCAATCTATAGGCTGAGAGCTAAAGAAAGTAAGGTAGGAAACTGAAGAGAGCGTTTATTTCATAGCTCTGGAGTCAAATGCTTCATTACATTATATAGAAGAAAAAGAAGAAAAGGCTAAAACAGATGGCCGACAGAAAAGAGAATCCAATAAAGAAAAAGTAAAGCTAAAGTGACATAAAGTAAGATAACACTAAAAAGTGACATAAAGTTAAAAGGATTCTTGACAACTAATGACAGGACTAGACTACTTTAATAATTTACAATGACTTTAATAATTAACAACTATTTTTGGTCGTGAGAACGACCTGTGTCCATGATGACTTAATTATCGCTTCACTCTTCAATAATTGCTTCAATTGAACCAATATCGTCTTTGTCTTGTTTGGCTGTTGAAGGACAATATGGGCATTTATGTTGAAGATGTCCTTGAAGTTGCTGACGAATAGCGTATTTCCATGAAGTAGAGAGATCTTGAAAGAATCCGTCCATTGTTGAAAAAGGTAGCAAAAATTGTTTGATAATTTGCAATGCATCTAGAGTAATTATTGTTTTATAATTGGATATCATGATTTGATTATGTCCATTGTAATTGACTTTGACATTAGATTCAGTAATTCTGCATCTTTGGATAAATACGCCCTCGAGGCAATGAAGGTTGAATTGATTAATAGGTTCCCAGTTAAAGGTATGTTGAGGTGGTTCATCAATTGCGAGATAAATGCCATTGTTGATTCCAATAGTGAGAAAAGCTATGCGAGATAATATGATTTCTGCATCTTTGAAAGTGTCGTGTTCTTTAAAAATGGGGTAGCTGCTAAAAATTTTGATAAATATTTCTCGTTCTTTTGCAAACCGATCCTTGTAATTTTTCACAGCTTGAATAAATCCAGTAGGAAACTCAGAAAAAATATTTAAATTGGTTAAATAAATGGTATCTGTAAGTCCGCTTTAAAACACTAGATAAGTGGTTAATGTTGGAGTTATGTAAATATAGTGCCCAGGAAAGCAAGTATATTTACATGTAACTTTATCTTCTTCAGTTACAGCTTCGTAATGAAAATATTTATTATTAATAAAACAAAAGAGTTTGGTTTTATTTGTGTGAGCATTATATATCTAGTCAAAAGGTACCA
>JAOSBN010002740.1:0-19333 GCA_027563595.1 Erythroxylum suave | reverse complement strand
TCTCATATGATGTGACAGAATTATAACGCAAAAACCCTAGCCACCTTTTCAAGAGAAGTACGTGCGGCATTCGAAAAAGGTTTTCGGAACGTGCTAGCATACGATAGCTGCAGCCCAGATCGTACATGCTCGTGTGGATACCGGTAAAGGACATTCGCGTGTAGCAGTGTCTACGAATCCGAAAACAACGATCATCAATCCGTGTCAATCCGTGTCAAAAGGTATTTTGCGCATCATATATATTTTTGTTATACAACGTGTTGTTGTATGGTTTTTTCGGCAGCGTATTGTGAATACTCAAGCCATACGTGATCCAACAAATATTATATAAATATTAGGAAAGGTTTAAGGAGTTATGTGCAGCTATGCACATCATCAAATTCTTGATCAACTACTGATTCAGTACTTTTATGAAGGAATTTTGCCAATGGATAGGAGTATGATTGATGCAACTAGTGGAGGAGCTTTAATAAATAAAACACCTGAGCTAGCAAAACAATTGATATCAATTCAATTCTCAACAATTTAGGACAAGGATGGATAGAGCTATTAAACGTGTTAATGAGGTAAGTAACATACACCTTGAGGATAAAATTTCATATTTAACTGCTTTAATTGGTCAATTTAGTTGTAGGTCAATTGTAATCTACAAGAGTGTATGGAATATGCTTATTCTCTGGACATCCTATGAATATGTGCCCTATATTGCAACAAGACTCTCTTCAATATGTTAATATGATAGGGTGATTTCTTAGCCAATCTCAATGAAAGTATGACGTTTATTCCAATCACTACAATCTAGGATGGAAGGATCATCCAAACTTGAGCTATGGAAATCAATGAGGCCAACAACGATATCAACATTACAATTTTAAACAACCTTAAGTCCTCATATATGCTCAACCTCAATCTTCAAATTCAAGTATGTCTTTAAATGACATTGTTAAGGCAATAGTTAATAATACTCAACAATTTCAATAGGAAACAAGGGCAAGCTTTCAAATTTTAGGAAATCATATCACGCAATTAGCTACCTCGATGAGTAAATTGGAAGCAAAAGTATAAAAAAGATTACCTTCCTAAACGGTGGTAAATCTTAAGGAGAATGTGAGTGCAATGACTTTGAGAAGTGGTAAGGAAATTCAATTCGGAACTTCTTTACCAATGGAGGAAGAAAAGAATAATAATGGACAACAGAAGAAAGAACTTCCAATTTAAGAAGCAAGAGAGGTAAAAAATGATTTATCTTCATTAATATCAATTAATACACGCATACTTCCTTTTCCTAGCAGGTTGGCTAAACCAGAAGAAGATGAATATGAAAGAGAGACCTTAGAAATCTTAAAAAAGGTGAAAATTAATATACCACTTCTTAAAGCCATCAAGTAAGTTTCAAAATATGTAAAATTCTTGACGGAGCTGTGTATAAATAAAAGGAAGCTGAAGGACAACGAGAGAATAATTTTGGATAAGAATGTATCAGTTATGATAAATAGGAAATTATCGGAAAATGCAAAGATCCAAGTGTGCTTACACTTTTATATTTTATTGGTAATAAGAAAATTGAGTCTGTCATGCTAGACTTAGGTGCATTCATTAATGTCATGCCATACTCAGTTTATGAAGTTTTAAATCTGAATTCTTTACAAGAAACTAATGTGATTGTTCAACTAGCTGATCATTCATATGTGCATCCTATTGGAGTTATTAAGGATGTTTTAGTCCGTATTTCCATTGGATTTTTACATCTTGAAAATGGATGGAGATCGTGTTGAACATTCAGATTCGATTTTACTTGGTAGGTCATTTGTGAAGACTGCTAAGAAGAAAATTGATGTAGATAAGGGTACTCATTCTATTGAATTTGGAGAGATAGTGAAGTTCAATATTTTTTAAGCAACGAAGCATCCAAATGATTTTCAATCCATCTATCATATGGATATTATGGATTCATTTATGCACGATATGTTTAAGGAAGAAAGTGAGAATTTGGAGTTTAAAGCTAAATCGAAAGCGATCAAGTAAGTTGATGAAACTTGTAAAGTTATAGAACCATTGTTAGCAATACTAATAGATTTGGAAACTTTAAATGATGAACTTACTATAACTCACAAGAAAATCTTACCTTCTATTTTGCAGGCTTTAAAGATAGAATTAAAGGTGTTACCTAATCGCCTAAAATATGTCTATTTAGGTGATGGAAAGTCATTACTTATAATCATTTCAAAAAGATTGACTAAAGAGCAAGAGGAATGGCTAGTAGCACTACTTAAGGAGTACAAAACTGCAATTATGTAGAAATTACAGAGGAAAAAAGTCACGTCGAGCATAACAACGTTAAACAATTGCACATTTTAGGAGACAACTCTAAATATGATAGTTTTATTTTATTTTATTTTGTTTTAATTATATGTAATTTGCATTTGTCTGTTTTTGAAACGCA
Source organism: Erythroxylum suave (assembly GCA_027563595.1). Taxonomy (NCBI): domain Eukaryota; kingdom Viridiplantae; phylum Streptophyta; class Magnoliopsida; order Malpighiales; family Erythroxylaceae; genus Erythroxylum; species Erythroxylum suave. The sequence goes on along the minus strand of JAOSBN010002740.1, from coordinate 16,890 downwards.
AATTTATTGGCTTAAAGGAAAAAGAGGGTGTTAAAGATCCAGAATACTAAATCTCATAAGACGAGATCTCGCCTCATGTAATTTAGTATTTTGAAGTGAAGACCTTAAAATTCCATATTATTAAATCTCAAAGGCGAGATCCCACCTTATGCAATTTTGTGTTCAGGATTGGAACCCTAAAGTTATCTTATACATTAATTTTTTAAATAAAAATAATAAAAATATTTAATTATTTACTTTCTTTCTTTACTTAAATATTTTTTCAACATTTTTTAATTTTTTCTTAAAAAATAACCTAATTTCTGCGTGTTTCTCTTTTGGTAGACACAAACTAGAAGCTCCACTCACGCCTCATGCTGCTTATCACAAGAAGCTCGACCAGCCCACATCTCCATGCAAGAGCACAACCATAGCTATACCTCAACCCATACATCACGCAGCTCATGACAAATCTTCCTCACACTACCAACGCATTACTAACGTTACACCACGCATGCAAACCATTTTTGACCTAAATAAATCTACCTTACTTTTATCCTTAGAAAACCAATTTCAGCCTTAACCTTTCTTTCTTGCATAATAATCTTGTTACAAGTCAATTTTACCCTTTTTGTTGTTGATATCCTTGATAGCTTTGAACCCCTTCATTGAAGGAATTGTATCAAGCTTATTTGCATAAGATTTTGACTATTTCCATGAAAAGTTAATTAGATGATTGAAGTTGCATTGTTTTGATTTTTATAGCAAGGAGGAGAAGTATAAAAGAAATCTACTCTTTGATATTTTTGTTTAAAAAAAGAAAAAAAGAAAGAAAGTAATTGAAAGAGATGTTATTTCAATCAAGTGAATTTTGATTTAAGTTGAAATTTTTGTGAATAAGTTTGTATGATTCCCTTCAATTTATTTAGCCAAAAAGCTTCTTCTTATCATACCTTACTTAAGCCAAGTTACAATTGTTATAAAATCCCTTTGATTTATGCATTAGTTTCATTTTTGTTTAGTGGTGGAGATATGATTCTTGAGCAAGCTTATAGAAATAACTTGCTATGTTTTGATTTGAGAGCTTAATGAACCCTAAACACTTTGAACGTATAGAGTGAAATCCTTGTGAGGGTGTTAAGTCTTGTTTATTTGATTTTGAGGGAATTGATGAGATGCTAAGTTTTAACAATGTGTCCTATTAGTGCTTATTCTCTTGATTGTTATTTTATCTTAACCTTTAAATGTGAATTAGATTTTGGAGATTTCTAGATAACATGAAAGGAGATGAGAGGTTGTTATGAGAATAATTAATGTATTGAATTGATGTATGCTTGAGTTCGGTGTGGGAGAATTTGATAAGACCTTATCTTGATATATTATTTGATATTATCTCCTTTGTTTTGAATTTATTTTGGTTCTTAAATATTAAAATTAATGATTGTTTTGTTTTAGGAGATGAAAAGTGGAAATTGCATCAAATTGAGACTTTATTGATGATAATTACAAAATTTGGATAAAATGAAGAGAGTGTTGTAGTGGATAAGATTGATCAATTGAAGAGTTGGAGTTTAACTGGAAAACTTCTTTCTATCTCTATCGTGTAGGAATTTGAATTTGAATTTGTTTTAGATAGACATCTTTGCAAGGTATAATTAGATTATTATTACATCAGAAAATCCTATAAAAGGGACGTTCCTTACAACAAAGAAAAGTTCTCTCTTCTTACATGTTTCGTAATTATTTATCTTTCTTCTATTTTTGTTATTGGAGCAAAATTCATATGTGGCTAAACTCAATAGTTTTGATTCAAGGAGATTCGATACTCTAGTTGTAACTTTGTAAGGTTTTGTGTTCTAAACCTTTTATTCACGTTTTAATTCAAGCATTTCTTGTTTTAAGTTCTCATATTTCATGAATGATTAATATTGATTAATTTGACAATTTAATTTAATATTGATTATTCTATCACTATCAATGAATTTAATGATCTGTAATTTTCATGAAGGATTGGTTTAAGTAGCAAATAGGTTACTTATGAATTTGCACATTTAACTTATGATAAACAAGAAAACTAAGTTGAATAATTGCAACTATCTCGATTATTTAATTTAAAATTAGTCTTTTTCACTAAGCTTATTGCCATCATTTATTTGATATGGAATGTTATATGGATAATAAGTTTTGGTTTAGATGCTGGGTTTGAACCAATAATTTAGGAAATTTTTTGATTTATTACTACTATCCTAATATGTTTCGCACTAACTGCTTAAATTGTGAAAATATTCTTTTTAAACCAATGATCGAAATTACAATTAGATGAGATCTTTTCCTTCAATCGGAGTTTGGTAATCTTGACTTTCTCACTTTTATATTCAGTTGATTTCTTATTAGTTTTAGTTAATCGGTTACTTAATCAAAACCTCCTCTTTTAATTTTATTACTTGAAATTAAGACACTAGTGTTTAGTTTTCTAAGGATTCGACTTAGTTCTACAACAACTACAAAAAGTTTAAAGAACTAGAATTATTTTGATGGCTTAGACAATCCGACCATATATCTTAATAAGTTTTTTGCAATACTTAGCAATTATTTGTCCTATGCTCAATAGTTTTTATGTTATTTTGTTAGCTAGACAATATTCAATTTAATTAGAAATTTATTTTTAAGTATTATTAAACAAATTCATTTTTTCAATAAATTTAGAAAATCATTTCTAAATTTATCATTTAATTATAAGTCTTAACTTGTATTCTTACTCATAAAAACATTTAAGCCCATATTAAAATTCATTTAAATGCAAATGTTAAGCTTAACCTAACTTTTTAACATTTCTAAAATGTATATAAATAGTTATTATTTGTGGACAAATAGTTAAGAGTTTTTGTCTTTATAACATAGGGCAAAGGTTCCTTTCACTATTAAGACCGAGGCTAATAGACTTAAATTACGATTGAGCCCCAACTTTAACACATCTTATTCCATACTCAAAATAAACATACTCACTCTTACGTCTAAACCTAAGTTATTAGATTGGATTTTAGCTACCCTAGAATCTTCTTCTTATTTTAAAAAACTCTAACCACACCTTTTAGAAAACAAAACAATCAAAAACTACATAGTCGTCCCTCCTCTTCCTTTTGCTCCAATCGACCCCTTTAGTGTTCACCAGTGATAACTCATTACCAATAGTCACTGGTAGTGAGGAGCCTTGATTACACTATCTATTAATAACAGTGTTTCACGTTTGTGGACAGAGATGGATGCCTTTCGCACTAAAATAATTCAGCGGTTCAAATATATATGGTTAATTCTAGATTTCCATCGATAATCATGTGAACAACTATTTTAAACCAAAAAATCATGATAGGAGGAGCGACGTTGTTTTGTTTTCTTCAATAATGTTTTATTTCAGAAACACATATAAGAATGTTTGGAACATGGTTTTAAGAGGTCCATGTAAGACAAGCCATTATAACTAGCAACTCAAGCATGCATTTCATACGTGATAAATTCACGTAAAACACATGCAATATTAACATATATCAACGGAAGCATAATGAAAAACATGATACCTCCAGCCATTGCTCTTCACCTCAGATGATCCTCTTGTCTCTGTCAAGTTTTGGAGCTTCTGAGTCTTCTATCCTCTTCCTTAAGTACAAAGATGGTGTATACACAGAAGCTTAGTGAAGATAGGGACCCGAAGCATGTTTATAAACTGTCATTTATGCCTTTGTCCATCACAGAGGAAGCAACGTCTAAGACATAGGGGATAACTTTTGCGTGAATGAATGGGTGAAGCATTAAATGGACCACACTCATGAATAGTAATGTTAGGTAAGACGTAAACAAAAAACTTACATTCTCCCACTTTGTCAATTTAACCCAACACAAACATAACAAGAAATCAAATATATGAATTATGGCGATAGGTCCTCTTATAGTGAATATTATCTTCCATGTATTACATATATAAAATTTCTCATTACTAGCCCTTCAACTTAATGAACAAAACATATGTTTATTCTAGATCCAAACTAAATGACATTTCTAAAAAATAAATCAAAATGTGTGTGCATAAAATATATGAGAAAATGTCAAAATTAAATAAGAGTTTCATTAAGGTAATAAATGTACAACAAAATCACATTTGGAACCAAGTCCCATTTACACTACGTGATCCTTAAACTGCTTAGGTGGCATGCCTTTAGTTAAAGGATCCGCAATCATTAAATCAGTGCTAATGTGCTCTATGAAAACTTAACACGTTCTCTTATGGCTAAATACTTAATATCGATATGCTTTCCTCGATTTCCACTCTTATGATTTTTAGCCATAAAGACCGTAGCAGAGTTGTCACAATACATCCTTAATGACTTAGAAATTAGATCAACAACTCTAAGCCCAGATATGAAACTCTTCAACCATACACCATGTTAGGTGGCCTTAAAACATGACACGAACTCAGCCTCCATAGTGGAAGTAGCAATCGGGGTCTGCTTGGCACTTCTCCAAGATATAACTCTACCAGCAAGTATAAAAATATAACCAGATGTTGATTTCCTTGAATCAACGCAGTTAACAAAGTCTGAATCGGAGTACCCAACTACTTCCAAGTTCTTAGTTTGCTTGTACATAAGCATGTAATCCTTTGTGCCCTGAAAATATCTCATAACCTTCTTTGCAGTTTTTCAGTGGTCAATACTTGGATTACTCTAATATCTTCCTAACATTCCATCTGCATATGCAATGTCAGGTCTGGTATAGACCTGAGCATACATAAGGCTTCCAACAGCTGAAGCATATGGAATGTTCTTCATGTGTTCCCATTCAAAATCATTCTTCGGGCATTGATTCAAACTGAATCTGTCACCCTTCACTATAGGTGCTACATTTGGTGCACAATCTTTCATCCGAAATCTCTCTAAAACTTTGTTGATATAGGTCTCTTAAGACAAACCCAAAATGCCTCGAGATCTTTCTTTATGTATCTTGATGCTAATGATATAAGATGCCTCACCCATATCTTTCATATCAAAATTCTTCAAGAGAAATTGTTTCACCTCATATAGCAAATCCTTATCATTAGTTGCAAGTAGAATGTCATCCACATATAACACAAGAAAACAAGTCTTACTCCTACTGACCTTCTGGGATAAGCACTGGTCCATTATATTCTCTTCAAATCCGAATGAAGAGATAACATCATGGAATTTTAAATTGTTTTAATCTATATATAGATTTATTAAGCTTGCAGACTAAATGCTCACTATTACTAGAGGAGAATCCTTTAGGTTGTTTCATGTAAACCTCTTCCTCTAGTTCACCATTCAGGAACGCCATTTTTACATCCATTTGATGTAACTCAAGATCAAAACGAGCTACTAATTCCATGATCACACGAAGAGAATCTTTCTTAGATACAAGAGAAAATGTCTCCGTGTAGTCGATTCCTTTCATTTGAGTAAACCCTTTGGCAACAAGTCTTGCTTTATGTCTCTCAATGTTGCCTCATAAGTCTTTCTTTGTCTTAAAAACCCATCTACATCTAATGGCCTTGACACCATTTGGCATCTCAACGAGATCCTAGACTTGATTAGATGCCATGGAATCCATCTCATCCTTCATAGCATTGTACCACAAGTTCGATTCCTTAGAACTCATGGCCTGTGAAAACGTTTCAGGATCATCTTCGGCTCCAATGTTGTAATCCGACTCTTACAGATACACTATATAATCACTAAGTATTGCCAGCCTTCTAACCCTAGTAGATCTCCTCAATGTTGTATCATCATCCTCATGAAGAACTTGTTGCTCAACCTGTTATTCAACTGGTTGCTCAACTATTTCTGGTTATTCTTCATTTACAACTTGATCTACTGGATCGGCATTAATAGCTTATGGAACTTCAGTAACTGGTTATCCAACACCCGTTTCAACTTGAGGGGTGTGGATGACAATTAATCTATCACTTGAACCAGAGGGTTGAGCTTCACAATGGTCCTTTTTAGAAACTATGTCTGGAAAATGACCACTCCCACTGATCAAGTCATTCTCAAGAAATTTTGCATTTCTTGATTCCACAATCCTAGTGCTGTGAGATGGACAATATAATTTATACCCCTTAGACCTTTCGGCATATCCAATGAAATACCCACTGATGGTCCTTGGGTCTAGCTTTTTTTCCAGTGGGTTGTAAATTCTCACTTTATACGGGCATCCCTAAATGCGTATATATCTCAAACTAGGTTTCCAACCCTTAAATAACTTAAAAGGTGTCTTTGAGACAGCCTTGGTTGGAACTTGATTTAATATATACACTGTCGTTTTAAGAGCTTCAGTCTATAGGAATTAAGGAAGATTTGTGTTACTCCCCATACTTCTTACCATGTCCATTAATGTTCGATTTCTTCTTTCTGCCACACCATTCTAGTCCGGAGAGCCAACCATGGTGTATTGGGCAACAATCCTATGTTCTTGAAGAAATTTCATAAAAGGACCAGGTGCTTGTCCACTTTCAATGTATCTACTATAGTACTCCTCACCTCTATCTGATCTTATGATCTTAATCAGTTTTCCACATTGATTCTCTGCTTCAGCCTTAAACATTTTAAAGGCGTCCAAAGCTTAGTATTTAGAATGAAGTAAGTAGAGATATATATATCGCAAAAAATCATCTATGAAGGTGATGAAGTATTTCGGACTATTTGCATCCATATCTGGACAACTAATATCTATATGTATGATTTCTAACAGGTTTGCACTCCTCTTGGCACCCTTTTTAGACTTGTTAGTTTGCTTACCCTTAATGCAATTCACTCAAGTCTCAAAATCAGCAAAATCCAAAGTACTAAGTACTCCTCATTTACTAATCTCTCAATTCTCTCAATAGAGATGTGTCCTAATCTACGGTGCCACGACATAGAGGATTCTTCATTCACAACACATCGTTTTAATCCAGCAGTGATATGCATTGAACTATAGGCATCCTTATTTTCCAATTGAATGGAATAAAGACCATCACATAATGTACCATAACTAATAACTTTAGATCCATTGCATAAACTGAAACCAAAAACTGAAAAGTTGAAGGAAAAACCAAAAGATATAAGTCTTGATACAGAAATCAAATTTCTAGAGAAATTTGGAACATAAAAGGTCTTTTCCAAACACAAAATAAAACCACTGCTCAAAACCAAGCTGCAAGTCCCGATAGCTTCCACATGTGAACTCGTCTTGCTTCCTGAATAGATGAATTGTTCACTTCCCACCGGCTTCCTTAGGTCTTGCATACCCTGTAAAGTATTTGAAACATGGATTGTAGAACCAGAGTCAATCCACCATGTGTTATGATTAACATTAACCATATTAGATTCATAACAAACGAATGAAATTTGAGTACCTTTCTTTTCCATCCAGATCTTGAATTTAGGGCAATCTTTCTTCATGTGTCCCTTCTTCTTGCAAAAGAAACACTTAGATGGTTTCTTTTTATCGAATTGAATGGGAATTTTCCCTTTTCCCTTGCTTTTAACATCATCCTGTCTCTTCTTTCCTGAAACGGTCAAATTGACCATTTCACCCTCTTCCATCAACAACCTCTCATCTTTTTGTACACACATGGTCAACAGCTCATTAATCGACCACTTGTTCTTATGTGTGTTGTAAGAAATCTTGAAAGGATCGTATTGTTAAGGCAGATTGCACAGAATGTAATGCACTAGGAAAGATTCCGATATTGAAACCTCCAATGCTTTCAGTTGAGCCGTTATATCCCTCATACGCATGATGTGATCATGAACGCTCTTTATCCCAGTGAGCCTCAAGGATGACAACTGCATAATCAAGGTGCTAGCAAGGGCCTTATCAGATGTAGCGAACTGCTTATCAATGACCTTCAGCAAATCTCTGACATTATTATGCTGTTCGACAGAACTACGAATACCAGCAGATATCTTCGTCTTTATGAACATCACGGAGAGGCGATTAGACCTCTCCCACTTTTCATAAAGCGCAACAATTTCTGGAGTGCTGGTCTCAGTCATGCTCGGTGGTTCGTCCTTCCTAATAGCATAGTCTATATCCATCCAGCCTAAATGAAGCAAAATTCTCTCCTTCCACACCTTATAGTTGTCACCTCTTAATTTGAGAATGTCACACTTAATATCAGAAATATTGACTATCTGAGTAACTGCAAATTAAGAAATAAAAATATATGCTTATCAAAAATAATTCATGGTTTACCAATGTAAATCATGCATTTAACAAATGAATCTAGTGACATAAGACTTGCCTGTGGGCTAAAGTTCTACTCAATTAGATTCATCTACACTTTATGATAAAACTATTGAATTATGTTCCTTTTCTTAATTACTGTGGGTATATTAAGAAATATAATTCGATATTTTATCCTAATTAATCATACAAATATAATAAAATTCCTATGGGTAGATTTTATCATATTATGTATGATTAATTACAATTAATGATTTAATGTGATCTTAAAACTAAATATATAATCCTAATTAATTTGAGATGTTGTGGCTACTCCTAATTAATTAAAATTATATGATCACTAACATTATCTTAATGCATTAAATCAAAGCTTAAACATTTGCATCAATTAATAAATAATGCAAATAAATCAATTAATAATGCACAATTCGTTTAATCTAAATTTGCATGCATAATAATCACAAAATTTATACATACAAATAATTATGCAAAAATTATTTAATTTAATTTTTTCATGTATAATAATCACAAAATTTATACATACAAAATTCTCAATTAATTACATGTAATTTGTGCAAAAACTAAACAATTATAAATAAGCATGTCTAAATTTAAAAACCAACAAAAAGACATACAATTTTAAAATTAATATTTGCACAAAATATTAATATCCAAAATGATTTTATAATTAAAATCATAAAAGAATGGGTTAGGTCCTAATTAACCCAATTAATAATTAATATTAATAAAAAAATTTGAAAAAGAAATTCAAGGTCGTCTTCAACCTCCAGCCGGGTCAGGCGTGACCCAGCTGGAGCAGTCGGAACCCCGATTGAAATGGGGCTTAGATGGCACCAAAAAACACACGGATGCCGCCAGTGGGATGAGGGAAACCGGGAGACGCGCACCAGACGTCCAGAAACAGACTATGCAACGTTCAAAAAATCACAAAATACCAACGGTCGAAAACTCACGTACGTCTGTCATCTTCCCGCCTCTCCCACGCTCTAGTCACGGCTTGGAGCTCCATGGAATGCCCCAAAAATGACTCTCACATCTCAATAGCACGTCAAAACGCATGGAAAAAATTTCAACCATGCAACTCATATGTGCGGCAGAAAACTCAAAAACAAAGGAAAACAGAGGCATAATTTATCAACAGTTCAGAAGCAAGGTAGAGGTGGTCTAGCTCTGATACCAAATGTAAGACCAAGCCATAATAACCAACAACTCAAACATGCATTTCATACATGATAAATTCACATAAAACACATGCAAATATATCAACATATATAAACGGAAGCATAATGAAAAACATGATACCTCCTGCCATTGCTCTTCACCTCAGATGATCCTCTTGTCTCTATCAAGTTTTGGAGCTTCTGAGTCTTCTATCCTCTTCCTTAAGCACAATGATGGCGTATACACAGAAGCTTAGTGAAGATAGGGACCCAAAGCATGTTTATAAATTGTCATTTATGCCTCTGTCCATCACAAAGGAAGCAACGTCCAAGACATGGGCGATAACTTTTGCTTGAATGAATGGGTGAAGCATTAAATGGACCACACTCATGAATATTAAGGTTAGGTAAGATTTAAACAAAAAACTGCATTCCAGTGTTTTATAAAGCACATCGACTAATAGAAGCGTTTCCAACATTGGCAAATAAAAGGTACTCCTAATAAGTCATTAAACCTATACCTCGATGAATATCTTTGCTTTATATCCAAGAATATCATAGTGTTTGTTTTGTTACAACAAAACAATAAATCAAGACTTACTAAATTTATTTGAGATTTTATACATTAAACATATTTTGAGATTTATTTATTTTTTTGTTACAACAAAACAATAAATCAAAACTTACTAAATTTATCTGAGATTTTATACATCAAAAATATTTTGAGATTTATTTAGTAATTTGTATATTAACAAAAAAAAAAATATTTAAGACATAAATCTAAGAGTGAAGTGAATTTATTGTTCCAAAAATTCCATAAAATGCACAAGTTCGAGTTCGAGTTCTTCGTAGTGATAATGGTGGACAATATAAGAGCTTTAAATTGAAATACTATTTAGAAGCACAAGGTGTAACGGACCACCTCCACAAGGCACATGCTCGAACATCCAAAGGATATTCAGGAACATACTCTATGAAAGCGGCATGTTAGAACAGTCACATTCACTTATTTTGGCATTATACATAGAACACAAATACTCCAAAGATCAACTCCTCATTTCATTTACAAAATATAGTTTACATTGTAGCATTTCGCTACATAATCCATATATACAATATCCAAAAACATATTAGACTTTACTACTCTTTACAAGATGTTCTACATGAAATGAGAACACTATATAAAAGTACTCTATGTAAACTCCTCAATATCAGCTGACCAACCTTTGAGTTATTCTTGAGTCCAAAATTGACAAGACTAGTCTTTGACTAGTTTGCCTTCGAAGTTGAGTCTTCCTTGTACCTGAAAAGTCAATGTTATAATTTGATGAGTTATGCGAACTCAGTGGGTGAACCATCATCGATGCGCTCACTCATATCAAACCACATATTAAAACCAATTTCATAATATATCTCATCTCAAATATACATCATGAACATCACACATTTCGTATTCTCATTTCATAATAATTCGATCATTTTCTCAATCATTTATAACCTCACAATTCGGTAAATTCTTGTAATCTTTCACATAATATAGGTATGTGTACAAATGCAAACGCACATATGACTCACTTTCATTATTACTTTATTGTAAACGAGCATCAATCAAATGTCCCGTATCCATTGTGGATACTAAGTTCATTGATAATTGTCTTGTATATATTGTGGATACCAGGTTCATTAATATTGAGCTTATGGCTCTTTATTCATGTTTTTGAGCTTTAAGCTCTTTATTCATTCGTCACTCTAATTATAACTCCTTTATCTGTTCATACATATCAATGTTATGAAATATATCATTTCTTGTTATATGCAATTATTCATTGTGCACAATCATTTTCAAATATTCATCGAACCTCAGTCTGGAAATTAACATTTTGTTGAGAATACATATTTCTTTCAAATTCACATTCAATTATGAACACTTTCGCTATAATCTCAATTATCATACTCCTCAGACTATCAATGTCTGGAATTATCACATTCATAACAATCACAGTTCAATAACAAAAATTTCAACAAAACAAATCAATTATAGTGAGTCAACAGTAACATCTAGGTTGACTCACAGTAAGCTCTAGATAGCTATTGCCTCAATGAACCGGCAATGTCTGAATGCTAGTGTTTGTGCGTCTAAATCATATATAATGCATGCTCATTTGACTTTTCCTGGTTATGTATCTTTAAATACAAGTCATGATCATTCAAACATTATCACTTGAATATGTCTAGTTTGCACTGAGCTTTATACCTCAAAGAAACTTTATGATTCTAATCTCTTTAATCATTCATCATTCCTTTTCTAACATTATATAATCACACAATATCCAAATTCTCATTCATTCATACCTAATACACCTTACTCATTTCCTTTGGATCACATTTACAATCATATGAACTCTTTCATTCTTATAAAATCTCTAAATTTCTAGATTTAGTTACATTGTTATCATCCACCCATGCTGAAGTTATAACTTTAGTTAATAACCTAAACATATCAAACATTTTATCAAATTTTTAAGCATCAAACTAGGTTCATTTTCAACCTTATTCAAGTTTAAATAAACCATAGGAAAGTACCTTATCATTAGTTGGTTCAGTAATCACTCAAAAGAGAAGTATTCACGTTCATGTCCTTTCCCATGATCGTGGAAGTACCTTATCATTAGTTGGTTCAATAATCACTCAAAAGAGGAGTATTCACGTTCATAGCTTTTCCCACGATCGTAGGTTATGTTCCCAAAAAATTTCCCTCTTTCAATGCACTTCCCACAATCGTGGGATGAGTTTTCCGACAATTTCCTCATCTATTCTCCTTCAATTTTCTAGATTTTAAACCTTTCTTAGTATATCCAAGACATCTTATGCATAGTTTATCATTTCTACTTCAATATCAAAATCACCTCTTTTTTAACTCAATATCATCCATAAAACAATTCGTAATCTATTATTGACCATTTATAAAAAAACAGAACACAAAAAAGTGCCCCTTCGTTCATCAACTTTCATCACACATCAACCACCATTATCATGATCAATTCATCTCAAACTATCATCATATACATTTCTATTAATGAAACCATGAAGAATAATATTTAACTTACTTGGTTAACTCCGAAGCTTCTTCAAATCCATAAGAAAACCTAGCTCTTCCACTTACACGATCATCAATATTTAAAGGAGGAAAAAGGTTAGGCTTTCATCAAGAAGAAGAAGACAACAAAGATCTTGAAGTGGCAAAGTGAAGGATGATAGCAAAACTCAACGTGGTGAGGGTAAGAGTGTCGTGAGATGGAGAGAAGAAAGAAGCAGAAAATGAAGAAAGCATGTAGCAAAAGTAGAATAACAGACAAAGATGGTCTTTCAATGGGTTTGTGTCGTGAGTGGTGGGTGGCAAGTGTTGTGACACTTGTCACTGTCCACATGTAATTTTCTTGTGGTTCCACTTGTCGATTAATAACTAGTCAATTTGTCTCTCAATCTCCAAGCCATTTGTCACCCAATTTTTTATGCCACTTATCAATAAATCCTAATGCCACATGTCATTTATTTGTATTATCATTTTTCACTTATTTCTATTACCATGAGTCAATTTGTCTTCCCACTTGGCATTGTTCCTAGTCCAAAAATACACATAAATTCATAAATCTCTCAATTTTAACCCAAAAATTCCAAATTAATAGTCGAAAACCATCATATCAAAATTCATATATAATAATTCACAATTCATGTCATGAACATTTTAAATCTTTTATACCCCAAAATATGTCAATTGAGTGCATATACAGTCTTTGCAATGTGTACAATATCATAATTAATGCATGTATGCAAATATTATGCATGTGTATGCAATGCACTTCATAATTTCTCAATAATATTTCTCATTTACAACGATCTAGGATCCTAACCTTTAGTATAGAAAATGGGTTATTACACAAGGTATTAGTAATCAAACCACTTTAGTGGATACACCTTAATAGAATGGGTTAGCTAAAAGGAAAAATCAACATTTTTTAGAAGTTATTCGTGCCTCGTTAATTCAAGCTCACATGCCATTGACCTATTAGGGAGAAGCTCTTTCTTCCTCTACATGTTTAATTAATCGAACTTCCCCCTACTCTATTAAATTTCAAACACCATTTCAAGTCCTTACTGATGTTATAGCTGCTCCACCAATACCAAATTTGCCTCCTCATGTTTTGGTATATGTAGCATTTGTACATATCCATAAATATTAATGTAACAAGCTAGCTTTACGAACCCTACAATATGTATTGGTATTATCATCCTCCAACTAAATGTATGTTCATCATAATAGATGTAGTCTTTTATAAAGATACAATGTATTTCTCTAAGTCTAAACTTCAAGTATACTACCAGAAGGATATTCAGACCCTTGATCATGAACTTCAGGGGGAGTGCAAAGGTGACTGCCATTTTTTAGATGGTAATGGTGTTAATAATCAGTTGGAACTTGAAGAGGAGTAGGAGGAGGCTATTAAACCAAAGGATATTAAATAAGATGGGACTATTGAAGAGGAGGATGTCAGTCGACCAAGTGTAGAATTTAATGCTCTCATTAATATACCATACCAATAATTTACTAAGGATGTTCCTATTTCTGAACCTAAGCCACTCAAAAAACAACTACCAGAGTGTCTTACTAGAGGTATTCCTAAGCCTATATATAAACCTAAAATTTAAAGTAGAGTTAAATATCCCATGAGCCATTATATGTCAAATAATAATATTTCAGAATCAAGTAATTCATTTGTAAATCAATTATCTGTTGTAGCTATTCCTAACAATCTGCAGGAAGCTCTAATTGTTCTAAGGTGGAGAGTTACAATGAATGAGTAAACGACTCTTTACAAAAGAATACAACTTAGGAGATTATTGAATGCCCACTAGAAAGAATATAGTTGGATGTCGATGGGTTTACACTATAAAATACAATGCAAATGGTAGAGTTGAAAGGTTTAAAGCAAGATTGATGGCAAAAGGGTATACCCAAACTTAAGAGATTGATTACACAAAAATATTTGCTCAGGAAGCTAAAATCAATTCTATTAGAGTATCGTTATCCCTAACTGTAGACTTGGATTGGCCTTTGTAACAATTTGATGTAAAGAATGCTTTTTTACATGGTGACTTGTCTGAAGAAATCTTTATGGAGCTTCCATCAGATTGTATGATAGCAAACAGGCAGAGTAAAAAGACTTGTAGATTGAAAATGACTTTCTTTCTTAGGATTGAAGTTTCTAGAACGAACAAATGAATTTTTTCTTTATCCCAAAGAAAATATGCATTAGACTTATAACAAGAAACTAGTATATTAGCATGTCAACCAATTAATGTACCAGTTATGGAAAGCTTAAAGTTATGTGCAAAAGCAGACCAAACCAGTTGACAAAGCAAGATATCAATGGATTGTAGGAACGCTAATGTACTTAATTCACACAAGACCAAACCTTACTTGTGCTTTAAGTATTGTTAGTCAGATTTGGAGAGCAAAATATGATTGCAGTTATGAGAAATTTGAAGTTTACAAAATCTACTCCAGGTGAATGAATTTTGTTGGATAAAAATACAAATTGGCAAAGTATAGATGTGTATATAGATGTTGATTGGGCTGGATCAATAAAAGATAAACAATCTAACTTCTTCTGACTACTTCACATTTATAAGTGGCAAACTAGTCATATGGAGAAGTAAAAAACAAAACCTGGTCACTCACTCATATGCAGAAGTTGAAATTTAGAAGTATAACACTTAGTCCATACGAAGTTTTGTGGCTCAGACTACTTTTGCAGGATTTAGGCTATCTACTGAATCAACCAATTAGTCTATATTGTAACAACAAAATTGCTTGTAGTATAAGTCACAATCCTGTTCAACATGATAGAACCAAACATGTAAAGGTTAACAGGTTCTTCATTGAAGAGAAATTGGATGGAATTGTTCAAGAGTCAGTCTAAAAATCAATTAGCTGACATTCATACCAAAGAAATTTCAAAATATATGTTCTCAAAATTTCTTGACAAAATAGGCATATATGACATCTATGCACTAATTTGATGGGGAGTGATGAAAAATTTTCTCTATAATTAATGGGATTGTATACCTGTAAATATATTCTTATAATCCTAATTTCTAGCCATAGGATTAATTATTAGGCTTTCCTTTCTTATTGTTAATTATAACCAATGCATTTTAGAGAAAGGATTAATAATCAGAAATATTTTCTTTCTTCTTTTTCTCATCTTTCAAGTGTTTCTTATTATATAAGATTGATGAGAAGATATGAGTATTGGTTCAGTCCGGTTTGGTTGGGGCTGGGCGATGCCGCTATGATCCATGGGTCAGTCAGCTACGACGATGGACGCACCTGCAAGACAGTAAAGGCACGCCGGGAATAGATTCCCGGGAAGCCTCTCCGACGCTCAAGTCAGTCTCTTAGTGAGAGTTTTTGTCGTAGTTAGATCCAGAATGGCAGAGTTCTTCTAGATCATACCTGTTGTGTGGAGAGGTAGGGGGTTTATATAGCAGGCTCCTGTAATCATCATCAGGGATGGGCGGGGTTGTGCACACGTTAACTCGCTCATGCACGCTACCCTTCCCATGCTGTGTTTTGGCGCGAATTCAGGCACCGCTGACTACCATCGAGAGTGGTACTAGAGGTGGGCCTGGGCCTAAAATGACCGACCCGACCATAAGCCCCCCTACTCCTCGATTCTGATCGAAGAGAAGGGTCGAAGGAGTACACGGAGTTTTCGCAACTCGCTTGCATGATGGCTCGTGATAGGACCGATCGGTCGAACGTCGAGACCTAGTGTATGAAAGCGTCGGATTTATCCTCAGCGTCGAGGAATTTCGTCCTGGCTACAGGACTGAGTGATACCGGGGTCGAGCAGTGTGGGGGCCGAGCGACCCGAGGTTTCGTTATCGTCTTCGCCTTTTGGGATCGAAAGGCATAAAGATCGAGCAATATCGAGTACAGCCCAAGCCGGGCTGGCTAAGTGGGGCCAAGGCCTTGCTGGCCGTACAACGTCGAGGCCGAATTGGCCGAATAGGGTCGTGGCCGAGCTGGCCGAATGAGGGAAGACGTATGAGGCCCCAAGGATCTTGTCTTGGCGATCGGGCCGAGAAGGTCGAGGCGTGAGGTCCCAAGGATCTTGCCTTGGCGACCCAGCCGAGTGATATGAAGAAGTCGAAGCGCGCGGCCCCGAGGATCTTGTCTCGACGACCGGGCCGAGAAGGTCGAGACGTGAGGTCCTAAGGATCTTGTCTTGGCGACCCAGCCGAGTGATATGAAGAAGTCGAAGCGTGCGGCCCCAAGGATCTTGATTCGGCGACCGGGCCGAGAAGGTCGAGGCGTGAGGTCCCAAGGATCTTGTCTTGGCGACCCAGCTGAGTGATATGAAGAAGTCGAAGCGCGCGGCCCCGAGGATCTTGTCTCGGCGACCGGGCCGAGAAGGTCGAGGCGTGA